>ML986889.1:0-22254 GCA_010094045.1 Lojkania enalia | reverse complement strand
TTCGCTTATCTTATTCTACCTCTAGTTCTACCCCTTTTCCCTTCCGTATATAGTTGTATACTCCCTTATAAGTAGCTTAGTAGTTCTTCTATATCTTTTTATATAAGGCCTATAGGTATTAATAGAATTCCTAGGTCCCTAAACTCCTATATACTTCTATATACCTCTAAGTAGATTTGTGCCGTATTTAAACCTATTATCTTACCTGCGCTATTATAGGTTTACTAGTATATTAGTCTTTAAGCGTTATTTAGGGGATGCTATAGATAGTTATAATACTTTATATACTCTAAATTTAATCTTAATTAATAGCTAAAATAGCTAGTAATATCTAACCTTCTTAATAGATTAATTAAGGTTAAGGTAGTTACTGCATCGCGTTATAAGTAGGTAGAGTATAACTTCTTAGTAAAAGTAGGCGACTTATTTAGGTAGGCGACTTACTTGTAAAATACGTTATATATAGTTTTAGTAAAAATAGCGTACTAACCCTACTATATACTAGTTTAGAATAGGAAAACTCTTAGACTAAGAGCTTAGAGGGGGAAAGTAGTATTATAGATATTTCTATAGGAATCTTTATACTAGACCTAATTAAGATTTAAAACTCTATATAATTAGAAGAATAAGGCTAATATAAAATATATAACGCGTTTAGTAGCTTAGTTAACTAAATAATTAAGCGTACTTAGTTACTTAGTTAGCTAAGTAACTAAATAGAAAGAAATAGTAAGAGAACTAAATTATATTTAATAACCTTACAACTCTAACCTTTATAGCTCTTTATAGTTAACTTAAATATCCTTTATATATACTACTTATATACTCCTATTATAAGCCTATAAGAATAATCCCTTTATAGTATATAATTACTCTTAGTTATTATCCTATCCTACATCTAGCTAATTAGAGGCTGTTATATATAGTAACTATCTATATAAGTTATTAGTCTAGTTTTATTAGAGAGAATTAGTCTAAATATATAAGCTTTAATCTTATATTACTAGTAAAATTAGAGGATTTAACTATTAAACTTAATAATTAAAATATAGATAATATCTCGGTAATAAAAAGTAGTTATTATAGTTTTAAATATTTACTATTTTCTAGACTTATTTAAACTTTCTATTATTTATAATAATATATTAGAGCTAGTTTATCTAGATAAGTTAAAGAAGATAGAAACTTTAGATTACTATTAGATTCTAATAGTTCTATTATTTATATAATAACTATCTAAATTTTATAAGTTAAATCTTTTAATATAATTAAAATAGTCTTAATTTATTTTCTAAGCTAATATTAAATAGTTATCTATTTATATCTATTTTAAATCTATTAAAAATATAGTTATAAAAAATAAAAATTAAATTTAAAAGTAGTAGATAGATAATAGTAACTAATATATAGATATATATATATAACGTATTCTACTATTAAAGCAGCTAAACTATTAAAGCGGCTACTTTTTCTTAGCGTTATAAATACTACGTACGAACTATAATAAATCTATAATATAACCTTCTATTAATTTAATAAGAAGGTAGAATTAAGCTTACCTTATAAGCGTATAAATTAGGCTAATTTAAGAGCGTATAACGCGCTACTATAGCTTTTAACATATAATATTAACAACTCTCTACTTAACTTTACAGAATCGCGTTTTACTCTTATATACAACTAAATTACTAGAAGCTTATAATAACTAAAGAACAAATAATTGTATAATATATTCTTAACCTTAATTTATAAGAATTTACGCCCCAGCTATATAAAGTAGTAGATATGGTAGATAAACTATTAGGCGTATATAGTAGAATATCTATAAGAAAGAATTAGCTTAAATAATTTATAGTACGTATAAATAAGTTTAAAATAGCCTTTAATTAAGTAAAAGATTATTAAAGAATAAAATAAGAGAATCTAGAGGTTATTAATATATAGTTTAAGCTCGTATAGGATATAATTGTAAAATATAGTATATATAATAGTAATATCTATAACTTTAATAAGATAGGCTTTTAGATAGATATTATTAGTACTATAAAAGTTGTTATAGGTTTAGAATATTATATAAAGCCTACTCTTATATAGCTAGATAAATAATACGCTTAGTTTTAAGTAGCTAAAGTATTTTAATAAGTATATAAAGATGCGTTAGATAGGGTTATATAAGCTACTTATTTTAGACGGCTATAAAAGCTACCTTAACTAGAAATTTAAAGATTACTACCTTATATAAAAGATTCTAACGCTTTATATACCTTCTTATTTATTATATATACTTTAGCTTCTTAATATAGTTTCCTTCTTACTATTAAAACTAAAGTACTCGCAGTATATATAAAACTTAGCGTGCTAATATATCTACTATATTAATAAAGAAGGCTTTTTTCTAACTTTTACGAACGCGTTTTTTAATATATTTATATATAAGAACTATCGAAAAACCTTTAAAATAATAAGAATTATTCTTCTAAACGTATAGGTTATATTAGATCGCCTTAATATATAATTATATATTCTACTAGAACTACTTTTATAAGAAGATTCTTAGTAGTTTAAAACTCTAAATAATATATATAAATTTAGGTTATAATTAATACTTATATAAAAGTCCTTTATATAATTACTAAAAGAGGTATAAGAAGAATTCTTACAGTTTATAAAAGGTGTTAAGTTAATACTATATTAGAATATACTTCTTTAAACTTACAACTCTAAACTTAAAAGGTAATTAGAAGAAATAACTAAGCGTAAAACATATAAAAGAAAGTATATTTAGTATAGTAGTATAGTATTATATAGCGAGGGATCTTTATATATAGCTACTAAAGTATCTATAGACTCTTAGCTCTTTAAGAAGATTTATAGTACTAATATTTAAGAAAGGGCTTAATATTACAGATATCCTTATAGGAACCCCCGTACTAGACCTAATTAAGATCTAGAACTCTATATAGCTAGAAGAATAAAGCTAATATAAGGTATATAACATACTTAATAGCTTAGTTAACTAAGTAACTAAGCGCACTCAGTAGTTTAGTTAACTAAGTAACTAAGTAAGAAGAAATAATAAGAGAACTAAATTGTATTTAACAACCTTACAACTCTAATCTCTATAGCTCCTTATAGTTAACTTAAATATCTTTCGCATACTCTACTTACGTACTTCTATTATAAGCTTATAAGAATAATATACCTCGCAGCACGTGATTACTCTTAGTTATTACTCCACCCTATACCTAGCTAATTAGAAGGGCTGTTATACTTTAACTACCCTCGTGAGGCTAGAAGAAGTAAAACTAGTTAGACTACCTTAGTTATAAGGAAAGAGATACCTTTAGTAAATAATATAGGAAACTCACGCAAGCAGAATATTAGGATTAGCTAGTAAGGCTACCTTTTTAGAAGTAGGTATAACAACTATATTTATAAGAATATAGAACGAATTAGTATAATAATAGGAACAGCTAGTTCTAGTAGATAAATAGATAAAAAGCCTAAAGGAGACTTAAAACAGCCTTCTTAAAAGTCTTAAAGGAATATAAAGAATAGTTAATAGTAAATAAGGAATAGGACTTGCGGGAATTATCTAAAAACTTAAATAAGTCGAAAGAATACTATTAATAATATATTACTAACGACGAATTAAACTAGTACTACTTAATAAGTTTAATAGAACCAGGTCTAAGTTTAAAGGATTCCTAGTAGTAGTAAGAATCTATATTAACGCTAACCTTAATATTATTTAATATAAGAATAAGAAAGTACTATTTATAAGAGTATATTTAACGGGTAAACTACTTAACTAGTTCTAGACCTTCCTAATAGATTTTAAGAACTACGCGGAGGAATACTAGAAGAGTAAAACTAAGGTAATATTTATAAGCCTAGTATACTTCTAATAGAAACTTAAACTAGCGTTTAGGGATATCAACGAAGTATAAGTAGTAGAAGATAGACTTTACGACCTAGTTTAACTAGGATCTATTACCTTATATATATTAAGCTTTTAACAGCTCTTAAACAAAGTTATATAAGATAACTATAGTATAATAGTAAAGTTTTATAGAGGATTAAAAATAGAAATAGGAAGAGTAATAATATATATAGAGTAACCGTAGGACCTAGTATTATACTTCTAACTAGTAAAGAGAATTAACAACGAACTATACTAGTTTAAAAACGAGGAAAGACAAGTATACTACTAAAGAGCACGCTTCTTAGTAAAAGCTGCTAATACGGGCGGACCTATAAATCTAAGCGCTACTAGAGAAAAGAAGCCTAAATTACAGGCGACTCAGGAAAAGAAGACCTAAAAGAAAGATATTAAGTATTATAATTATTAAAAACTAGGATATATAGTAAAGGAATATTAAAGTAAAAAGAAAGAAAGAAGAAACTAGTCTATAGAAGACAAACCGCAGGAAGCAGGTAAAGAAAAACTAGCCGTAACTATAGAACACGGGACCTTATATTAGTTCTTCTATAATAAAGATAAGTATTAAATATACTAACAATTTAAAAAAGCTACTTGATATTAGCTTTAGAAGAGAACGCAACTTACAGCAACACAGGAATATATAAAAAGATAGCTAGAAGAAGTTTAGCAAATATTAGACAAAGATAAAGAAATAAATACCCTATTATAAATAGAAGAAGCTACTACTAGAGTACTAATACCTAAGCTAGCACCTAGAGTATATTCTATATACCGACGAGGAATAATCGAGTATAAATAGAGAACCCCGGCTCCTATAGCCACCCTATAAGAAGAACTACCTATAAAGTTCTATAATAAAAATAGACTAGAATAAGATATTATCGACGTTTATAAAAAATGGTAAAATACCTACCCTAGAGAAATCTACTTCTTATACTTCTAAAAATAGATAGAAACTATAAAGGTAGTAGAAAGGCACCTTAATATAATAGACTGGGATAAGGCTACATATATAGTATAGAAAGTAGTAGCCTTCTTATAAAGTAAAGTACTAGTAAAATACTAGGTACTAAAGGCATCGCGATATAAATAAGAATAGGATTACTAGGTTAGAGAAGATAATAACCCCTATATAAACTAATACTATCTAGTATATTTCGAGATAGTATAGATATTATGTATTAAACGATAATATAAAGCCTACTAAAGAAGAAAGGAAAATATAGGCGTATAGCTAAGACGACTAAACGAAGATAAAGTACTAGGAAATCCTATAAAGTAAGAAGCTATAATAGGATAGGAAGTTACTAAATAAACCTAAAACTATATAATACTTAAACTTAGACCTCTACTACCTAAAATATATATTAGAGGAAGGCTATAGTATAAATGTCTAGAACGGAAATATCCGAAATATATATCTATAAAAGAAGTAATAGCCTACTAGCCTAAGACAACTTAGTTATATAGAAATATAGGAGAATACTACCTTATAACACCCGGACGGTACTACAGCTATAAAGTATATATACTCGTTAATAGTAGAGTAATAAAGAATTTTATAGCTAGTAACTATATCGCTAGAAAAGGAATACCTATAATATAACTAGAATAACCTTATATAATTTAAACTATAGAAGGAAAAGATTTCTAGAAGAAAGTTATATATACTATAGAACTAGAAGAGTTTAAAATTCTAGGGACAACCTAATAAAGACAAATATTCTAAATTATAGAGATTACCGACTATAATATTATCCTAGAAATCTTATAATTAAGAAAAGAAAACCCTTAGATAAATTAGTAAACGGGACGAATTATCCTTAAAAACTCTAGCTAATTAATTAAGGAACAACTCGCTATAATAGTAAAAGAAGTAGTAAAAGAATTATTCCTAATAGGAAACGTATTATATAGTATATCTAAAGAATACCAATATTTAATAAAACAACTCTAAGAACTATTATAATATCTACCTAAATATAGAGAACACAATTATAAAATTAAATTATAACTAGGGAAAGAACCTAAATATAGACTAATATATAGCCTAATACTAAGAGAAATAGAGGCTCTAAAATAATATATAGACGAACACCTGAAGAAAAGAATAATTAGAGAATCGAACTTACTAGTAGCACACCCTATACTCTTTATAGATAAGAAAGGAACAACTAACCTATAAATATATATCGATTATTACACCCTTAACAATATTATAATTAAGAATTAATATCCTTTACTACTTATTCATAATTTAAGAAACTAATTAAGAGAAGCTACTATCTTTATAAAATTAGATATCTAAAACGCGTACTATTAAATCCGTATTAAAGAAGGAGACGAATGGAAAATAGCATTTAGAATAAAAAGGGGACTCTTTAAATACCTAGTTATACTATTTAAACTTACTAACGCACCAGCTACCTTCTAAAAACGAATTAATAAGGTACTAAGACCTTACCTTAAATAATTCTATATAGTATATTTAGACGATATCTTCGTGTATTTAAAAATAAAACAGAAATATAAAGAATATATTAAACAAGTATTATACGTATTATAAGTAGTAAAACTATACCTTAAAGTAAAAAAGTGTAAATTCTATACTATAAAAATAGACTATTTAGGATTTATTATTAAACTAGAATAACTGCAAATAGACCCAAACAAATTAGTAGTAATTAGAGACTAGCTAACCCTAAAATTAGTTAAAGATATTTAATCCTTTATAGGATTTTATAACTTCTATTAAACCTTTATTAACGATTAGAGCGATATAACTACACCCCTAACTTAACTATTAAAGAAAGATATTACCTTTATATAGGGGAATAAATAAGAAAAAGCCTTTTAAGAAGTTAAGAAACAATTTTAGCAAGAACCGGTACTAAAACTCTATAACCTAGAAAAGAAAGCTCTTATAGAAACTAATGTATTAGGAACGAGAATAGCTGGAATCCTTATATAAATCTATAATAGGAAACGATATCTAGTAGTATATTACTTACGAAAACTTATACTAGTAGAGATAAACTATAATATATACGATTAAAAACTTCTAGCTATTATAGTATACTTTAAAGAATAGCGTGTATACTTATAAGGAGCGAAATAGTAAACTAAAGTCTATTACAATTATATAAACCTTACCACCTTCCTTACTACTAAAACTCTTACCCCTAGATAGGTTAGATAGTTATAAGAACTAGCTACATTTAACTTTAAGATTATCTATATTAGCGGAAAATAGAATTAAAGAGTAGACGTACTAAATAGACTACTAGAATATAAGTAAGAGAAAGAAACTATAGCTATACTATTAAGAAAATAATAAGATAGAAGTATAGTATATAATTACCTACAACTCACAGTAACGACTATTACTAAAGAAGTAAGCTAGATAATACTAATTAGATTAGTAATAGATAGGATACCCGAAGAACTCTAAGAATAAGAACTAGAATAGATAGATAAACTACTATACGTCTAAAATTAAATCTATATACCAGCTAAAGTTAGAAAAGAATTTATTAGGTAATTCTACAAAACTTCTATCTACGGATACTAAGGAACTGAAAAAACGCTAGAACAAATTCTTAAGAGATTCTACTTTCCTAAAGTAAGAGAATAGATAAAGAATATACTATAGGAATATATAGACTACTAATAGAATAAATCTAATAGATATATACCTTATAGACTATTATAAAACCTAGAAACGCTAACCAGGCTATAGATAGAAGTTACTATAGACTTTATTATTAAACTACTAAAGTTAAAAGACTATCTTAAAAGAGAAGTATATAACTCTATTATAATAATTATAGATAGACTTATAAAGTATACCTACTTTATCTTCTATAACGAAGTATTATTAGTAGAATAAATTGTAAACATCTTTCTAAAATAGATTGTAGTATAGTATAGAATATTCTAGAAGATAATTATAAACTTACTAGGAATTAAATATAAAATATCTACAGTATTTTACTTATAAACGGATAGATAGATAGAACAAATAAACTAAATAGTAGAGTAATACCTATAGTACTACCTTAACTATAGATAAAATAATTAGGTAATACTACTACTAATAGTATAACTCGCGTATAATAGTACTATATATAGTATAACTAGAGTATTACTATTTATAGTAAACTATAGGTATAAACTAAAAATATATAATACTCTGATTAAAGTAGTATTATAGGTACTTTAAGTATAAGAATGAGTCGAGATTATTTAATAAACGTAAGACTTACTAAAGAAAGATCTCTAGTTTCTATAATATACTATAAAGAAATATTATAATAAGAAATATAAACAACTACCTTACTTTAAGAAGGGAGAAAAAGTTTAGCTACTAAGACGAAATATTTAAAGTAAACAATTAAGTAGTAAACTAGACTATATTAAAATCAGGCTATATAAGATAGAAAAATAGATGTTACCTATAAACTATTAACTTAAATTACCTATAACTATAAAAATCTACCTAACCTTCTATATTATACTCTTAGAAAAGGTACCCTAAAATACTAAACTAGTAGTATATAATATAGATATATATAGAGAAGATTAGGAATAGAAAGTTAAGGAGATAATAAAATATAGGATATAGAATAGTAAATAATACTATTTAATTAAATAGTTAGGGATAGATAAATATAAGAACTTATAGAGCGATACTTAAGAACTAGAAGAAAACCTTAGCTCTATAGTGTTGTAGGTATATTATAGAACTTAAATTTATAAAGAAAGTCTAGAGATAGAGTAGTAGAATTAAATAATATTAGCTGTGTTACAGGAGGCGACTCTACTTTAGAAAGAAAACCCGCCTCGCGATCTACCTCTTCCTCTTCTTTAAGCTACTTCTATATATGTTTATAACCCTCTATCTACCTATACTTTACTTATTTACAAATTTTATAAAGATGCTGGATCTTTATATAAGCTACTACTACCTTATTAAAAAGTTGTTCTAACTCTTTCTAGGCTAGATAAATCTCCTCTTCTAGTTTTGCAACTTTAGCATCCCGCTTTACTATTAGGAAGAATTAGGAACGAACTAGTATTACGGGACTATAATATATAAGTAATCTAAGTATCGCGATCCGTATTATATAACAAATATATACTAGTATAAAGGTACTCTAAACAATATAACTTTTTAGGTATCTTTTTCTTATCTACCTTATAAGTTAACTCCTTATAGAAATACTAGAAATAAAGTATAATTATTTCGCCTAAACAGTCTATATAATTAGTATAATAGTATCTACTAAGGATTAAACAACGAAGGGGAGGTATTAGGAATATATATAGTCTTAACGAAAATAGCGTATTAATCCTACTATATATTAGTTTAGAACGGGAAAACTCTTAGGCTAAGAGTTTAGAGGAGAAAGATAGTATTACAGACATCCTTATAGGAACCCCCATACTAGACTTAATTAAAATCTAGAACTCTATATAACTAGAAGAATAAGACTAATATAAGATACGTAACGTACTTAGTAGTTTAGTTAACTAAGTAACTAAGCGTACTTAGTAGCTTAGTTAACTAAATAATTAAGCAAGAAGAAATAATAAGGGAACTAAATTATATTTAATAACCTTACAACTCTAATCTCTATAGCTTCTTATAGTTAACTTAAATATCCTTCGCATACTCTACTTATATACTTCTATTATAAGCCTATAAGAATAATATATTTTATAGCACGTAATTACTCTTAATTATTATCCTACCCTATACCTGGCTAATCGGAAGGGCCGTTATACTTAACCAGCTTAATACTACTATAGTAACTATAGTAAGACTGGATATAACGCTTATATATACTAAAAGGATAGTAGAGAAAATTCTAAATTAGATAAAAGTATATTATATATAGTATTTATTATACTAAGAAAAAGTAGCCGCTTTAATAGTTTAGCTACTTTAATAGTTTAGCCGCTTTAATAGTAGAATATATTATATTTTATCTTAAAATTATTCTTAAGTTTTAATATAACTTTATTAGTAAGACTTACCTTAATTATTAGTAAAGTAGAGTATAATATTAAAGTAATATAGCGCTATCTATATCTTTTATTAGTATTCTTTACAATTAGAAACAGGAGAGGAATTACCTATACTTAATATATATTAAGAGGTATTTTACTACTAAGACTATAAGATTGTAACTAATAGGTACTTAATCATGACTCTTATACAATTGGGCTAACTCGATCGAATTTATTACTAAGCTACTGAATTATCGGGTACCTCATCGTTCTAACCTAGCCTTACTACCAATTGATTTTTTTATATCTTCTTTAAAGACCTTCTTTGGTAACACACATTGATATTAGGGATCAGACCTTTTGATTCGGTAAGCAATCTAGCTTCTTTGGCAATTTTTGATCGACTAGTTATCTCTAATTAAAAAAACGGAGCATTCCGATAGCCGTATCTCTCATTATTTATGCAATCAACTTTTCCCAGTTTCACTAAATTAGTCGCAGATCCACCAATATCTCAATCAATTGCCTGGCGCATACAATCAATTCATCTTTGATCTGACCAGGCCAACCAAAGTCAAGACTATCCATTGATTGTCCATTCATTAGATCCCAAGCCAACTACGGTATTGACCAGCGACAATTTTGCTCTATTACTATGGATACCGCAGAGGAGATTCCCATAGCTACCGCGAAACCAGTTATTATCGGCCTTTATGGCCTATCAGGCGCTGGAAAAACTTACCTAATCGACAGATTGAAACACGCCCTTGAAGAGGAAAATTTCACCTTTTACGACGGATCTACTGTTATTGGTGCTGTCGTGCCTGGAGGGATTGAAGCATTCAAGGAACTGGACACCAACGAACAGAATCATTTCCGTGCCCGTGCTATCAAGAAAATTCGAGATCAATGTGCGGAAAGGAAGACGATTGGTGTCGTTGCTGGACACTTGTTCTTGGAAAATGAAGATCGGCAAGGAGAATGGGAGCGAGTGGTCACACAATGTGACCTTGAGACGTACACCCACATAATCTACCTGGACGTCGATGCTGAGACGATAATAAATCGACGCCAAGGGGATACCAAGCGAACACGTCCGTTCATATCAGTTGAAGAGTTAAAGATGATGAAGGAGCAAGAGAAGTCTGAACTTACTGTCCTCTGTCGTGAAAATAGAATTCAATATTCGATCTTGGCCCCGCGTAGAGGTGAAAGCCTGGAAGAGTCCCTAATAATGCGGCTACGCGACTTCAAGGGTCATAACGAAGTCGAAAATATTTCGCGAGTCGAGAGGCTGGTCGATGAAATCATGTACACTGAATCAGACCAGTTGAGGACTGTTCTGATTTTTGACGGGGACAAGACTTTGTCCATTGAAGATACCGGCAAACAATTTTGGAAAATTGCACCGGAAAAATCCTCGGACACGGCCCATGATCCTTTAGAAGAGATATTTGCCAGCCCACTACAGTATTCTTATCACGCTTTCCGTCAGGCCATGTACCTCTACCAGGATACATTCAATGATGAAGAGTTCGAGGCTGCGTGCAAATCCGTGGCAAAAAAGGTTTCGGTTCGACCCGAAATCTTGAATTTGTTGAAAGGCATAATGGATACTCAATACGTCGGGGCGATGGTCGTGACTTGCGGGCTTCGCCGTGTTTGGGAAATTGTGTTGAAAAACATCGGTTTATCGGAGCGGGTGAAAGTGATCGGAGGGAATCGCATCAAGGATTACTATGTGGTTACTCCAGAAGTGAAGGCAGCCGTTGTCATTCGCCTGCGAGACTTTCATCAGCTCTACGTGTGCGCGTTTGGAGACAGCCCTTTAGATATAGCGATGCTAAAAGAAGCCGACCAAAGCTTTGTAGTTGTAGGAACTGAAGTCGGAAGGAGCAAGAGAATGGATGTGGAACTCAAGAGAGCTATCGAAAATGATGGTCTCCACGTTGGGCAAATATTGACGCCCAGCACTGTATCTCCAAGGCTTCCCGGTATGCTCAAAATCATTCCCATTGAAGATCAAGGCTTCATTGATTCTATGTTTGACCGACGTGGTCTTCATATTTTTCACAAGACAACAGATCCTGCAACGAAGATCCTTGCAACAAAAATGCGCGACCCAGCAAACCGTGGGCCAAATCTCTGCAAACATCATCGGAGGGCTGGCCAAGATCTAACCGAGACATTTATAACCAAACTGCTTGGACTTCAAGAATACACCTTGCAGAGCGTACAAGGATCAAAGACACAAGGCTTTCGGCTACTAGGTGAAGAAAACACCGCCATCGTCCCAATTCTCCGCGGTGGGGCGCCAATGGCCGAAGGAGTTTGGAAAATTCTCACCTGTGCAGCGTTTCTGCATGCAAAGGTTCCTAGCGATCTGGGCCCTAAACACTTAGAACCCCATCACACAGTAATACTTGTGGATTCAGTGATCAACAATGGAACTACGATCGTTGAATTCGTGGAACATATTCGCGAAATTAATCCGGAAATCCGAATAATAGTAGCTGCCGGCGTTGTCCAGGCTAGCTCCATTGCAAAGGGTAGTAAGCTTTGGGCTATCGCTCGGGTCTCAAAGCTTGAGATTACTGCATTGCGCATTTCCGAAAACAAGTACACTGGGAAAGGAGCAACTGATACGGGGCATCGACTGTTCAATACGACGTATATTGATTAACTGACCCAAGATCTCAACGGACTTTAAGGATTCTTTGGGAAGTCGTTTTGAAGTCAAAATAGGTAGGGTATAACATGAGCTAAGAATGAGGATTTGATAGGAACGGAAGAGAACATCACGTCGACGGTCAAGAAGCAACTTCAAACACTTTGTGTCATATCGACTCCGGAAGGGCTCCAGGAAAGCATAATGCTAGGAGGAGACAAGTAAAATTTGGAGGAAATCAGGTCGATAAATTGCGGACAATACGACTTGAATGAGAATAAACAATAGGCGAAATCCGGATGCCAAAAATAATGAAAACATAAACGGAGGGCACAGTCGGTCAAGATAACTATATGGCTGAGTGATTCATGTAGAAAATAGATTTCTCTCAAAGATCTCGGGAGTTCATTCTGCATAATCCGTGCTTCTAATCACCTTCTTCCACTCATCCAAAAGCTTTAGCGTTTCTTCGCATTTAGCTTTCATATCATCAAAGACATCTACACCAAGTGGTAGTCTGAACGGAATTTCTTTCCCCTCTGCAACTCCTTCTCTTCGTACCATGTCCAGGATAGTTTCCACAAGTCTTTTCGGATCTCCAGGTTGTGCATGATCTTCTTTCGCCAAGCCCTCAATCATATTTTCTGATGAAACCGCATAATCTGGAATTTCGGAACGTGCTGCTTTCATGTTGCTGGTTGAAAGGAGGTTTGTTCTGAATCTGCCTGGCTCAATCAACATCGTCCGGATGCCGAGGTGAGCAGTCTCCCGCCAAAGCCCTTCCACGATTCCTATTCACCATTAGCAATTACCCTCTAGACCAATTGGAAACAACCATATCACCTTCCAAGGCAAATTTAGAACCGGCGTAGGCGCTGCAGAATGCGTGTCCAATCCAGCCTGACAGAGAGCTTATGAAAACCAGCGTCCCCGATCGCCGTTCGCGGAAGTGAGGTAACAATGCGCGCGTGACTTTGATTGTGCCGAATACATTTGTATCAAACTGGGCGAGCCAATCCTCGTACCTACAAAATAATTAGTACATGTACGGATTGTCCACGTATCTAGAAGTCTCACTCAAGATCCTCCCAAGTTCCAACAGCAATATAAGCAGCATTGTTAATCAACAAATCTATCTTTCCGTAGATAGCCAATGCCCGTAAAATGGTATTGCGAATACTTTGTTGGCTGGCTGTGATGTCGAGTTGTAAGACCGCTGCACCAGCCTGTTCGAGATGGCTGATTTTCTCCAAAGCCCGAGCCGTAGCAATTACCTTGTCTCCCCTCGCTAGGATACTATGCACGAATTGCTCTCCAAATCCTGAAGAGCATCCCGTAACAAGCCAAACTAGTTGAGGCATGGTAAACAGATGGAGGGAGAAATTCAGGAGTCGGTGGAAGATTGAACCTGGGGAGAAGCCGAGTCACAGATGTGAAGAAAGGCTGAAGCTGCAATTTCCCTATTTATATATTTGGTTCTTCATTTCTGAATTTATTGTGTCACACAACCAGCTTCATCCACAACTTGAATCTCCCAATAGAACGCTGTAGGACGGCTCTCTTAATCCTATGCAGATAAAGGACACCGTCAGCGGCGCTGTGTTGAAGAAATTTCTCCAAGCAAAGGAGCTGTTTCCGCGCATATCTCCTATTGCCGTTCGTAATATCTCGGCCGAGGACTCTTAAATCCTATTTTGACTCATCGGGTGTCAGCGACACAGGGATGTGGAGAAGTGGGGTGAAATAAGCGAAGATGTCCATTTTAGCTTCATCTTTGGAGTTGCCTAGGGAGCAAATGACAGCCGAGTATTATTACATAATGGAAGAAACTCGCCCTTGTGGAAACCAATACAACACGAATGCAAAGTGATTACGCGTGGGGTTAGCTTAAGCATATTATATCGCCGATATAAAGATTATCCTCCGTTCCTACTACGGACGACTGCGTTCAACAGGATTTTGGCGGCTTAAGCCATAGTCCTCTGTTAATAGTGATGAGACGGAAAAGAGCCGAGTTAACTAGAGTTTTCTCAAGATCCAAAAGGTGGTGAGTTTCTTAGAACCAGTTTCATCTAAGGACTTAGCAGTTCCAAACAGAAGTTGCTGACTTTCGAGAGAGCATAGAAGCGACCTTGCCGTTCAAACTACTTAAAAAGGACCTAGAACCTCAAGTGGTTATTTGTATTCTGGGTTCTCCATGATGATATTGCCGTCAAATTCAAGGATAGAAACGTGCTTCTTCGGGTTGACGTGTCCGTATTCTTCGGGGATCCTACGGAGATATCGACCTTGATCAGGGTAGGGTCAATGTTGGCCTCACGGAGTAGAATATATGGGGCTAGAGGGCATGGTCCTTTCGATATTCAGAGACGAGGAGTCAACATAGCTGGTTGTTATTATGATATGAGAGGTCAAGGAATGGTTTACTTCGTGAAAGACGGTAGAAACGTTCGCAGCCACTATGTTGCAAGCCAGGTCAACTCATTAACGCATTTCACGTATCTTCGGCAGACAAATGGCTAACCTAACGATTTAATAGGCCGACCTGCTTTGCATGCCAACGCCTTGTCTATTTCACAATTGTAGTATCTGCTTTATAATAGTATCTGTTTTTTAATAGCAGTGTCTGTTTCATAATGGCAGCGCCTGTTTTATAATAGCAAGAGATTGCCACCGGAAAAAATAATAAACCATTCAAAATCCTAAAAACAAAAGTCCAGAATACCTTTTTAGGTTGATCAGCAACGGGAATGCTTCCGCCGCTTTGTAGGGATCCAAATCAAAACTACAACTCATTCCAAACTCTAGTTGTAGTTCTTAACCGAATTTAAGCGCCCTTTATTAGGGCTATGGCTTAGTAATCATCATAATATTGATACCCTCCCCTTTCCCAGTACTTGTCTCCCACCTCTACAACGCACCACGCCTCTCCCTCCGATTTCCCTTCGACACTGCAAACGACCTTCGCCCTCTTTCCTTCCAGCCAGTCTGGAAAGTAAAGGGGACCATCCCATGCTCTCATCCAGTCTCCTACCCAGAATGTTACCCCCTTCAGCTCCATGCCCACCTTCTTTCCTCGTAAAACCTTGAATACGTCCAAGGCAGACTTATCGGACACAAATGGTGCTTGGTACCGATCCTCCCCCACACACTCGCCCGGATGGATACGCTCCCATTCACTCAGTTGTCTAGTATAAGGATCGGGCTTCTGGCGTTGGCATTCGGACGTAATGTCGAGCCATAGTTCTGCGGTTTGTAGTGATTTTATTGAAGATATCGCGTCGAAAATTTCCAAGGGCCACATGCCATTTCGATGGATATTTGTACTTAAATGGGCAAGATTCGGAGCCATGGATGAGAGGAGCGAGAGCTGCGAAATACTAAACGCTTTGCTAGTTTCATACAAATTTTCTCTGGCGTGGATATCTAGATAGCAGATTGAATTCCCGTGGCGTGTCAGTATTGGGAGTAGCACGTCCGTCGACCAGCCAGCCGTCAAGGTAAGATTTCTCAGGGAATTTTCTCTTAATCCCCCGATGAATCGAAGGGTTGTGTTCCCCTCTTTACCTTCAATCTCCAAATTCTGTAGTGACTTAAGACGTGGGGCCGCTTTCTCCAAAAACACATCCTGCCCGTGATTATCAATCAATGCTAGACTCTCCAGCTGCTCCCAATCCATTGCATCCAACCAAAGATCCAGGTTCGTTTTACTCCTCTGTGCAGATTCAATCTTCCTAAACTTCATATACTTCTCTAGGTTCCCCGACCGCCACCAGTCGAAGAACTTCTCTATGCGCCATTGCCCTGGATACCCGATTTCGGATATCTTGCTCTCCTCCCATTCCTGGCCGAGAAATCTGTATCCCTCGAGTCGCAGCGACTTGAGTGGTGGGTATTTGTCGCCGCCTTCTAGTTTGAAGGGGAAGTTCCATCGGTCAGGGAATTCACTGCATCCTAAGAGCGTGACGCGAAGGTCTAAAGAAGTTATGTTGGGACAAGAAAGTAGTGCAGAGTGCACTGAAGCCATGGTGTCAAACGAAGTTCCTTCCCTGCCCAAGGATTTGTAGCCGGGAATGAGGGTAGTGATGGATTCAGGACATTCGTCACCTTTTTCCCACCGGCGGCCGAGACTCAAGATAGGGTTGAAGGAGATCAGGAGGAATAACAGCTTGATGGGATGCATGATGCCGTCCAAGGAATTTTTGCTGTGTAGTTTTTAAGAACCGCTGAAGGATTGCGTGAGGTGGCTTTCCTTTTCATGAAAAATTGATTAGACACGTGTTGTTGCTGAACAGTTGCTGTTGCCTGAGACCCTGCCTGGGCTAGTGGGCCTTATCGCGCAGTTGAAGGAACAATAAGCATTAAGTCTTTCGAAGAGATCGCCCAACTAAACAGGCGAGATTTAGCTCGATCTTCGATGCGAAAATCGGTCTCAATAATTTATTGCTATGGGAGGTCCAATGAAGATTGCTGGAGTGGGTGCTAAAATTGCGGCACGTAGAACAGGTTGAGATGAATACTCGGAACAAAAATCGGATTCAAAGCCGCCGTGTCCAGTTGAAGTGGGGATGAGTACTATAGTTTTCTTTAAGTTATTATCCCGACAGTCGAAGCATGATTTTGCACCAAACAATCAAGCATTTTACTTTCAAGCCCTTTGATATCGCTCAAATCTGAGGTGGGATCTGTAGGTTGTATAACGCGCGATTCCTACTGGGGACTGGCCTTGATATAATGCCGCACTAGGACAAACGGTATAAATACTTTCGATCCTCCGTAGATATCGATCGACGCGGATATCCTCATCTGTCCTGATACCTTACAGATACTCTGCCGAAGATAAGAGGTCGGAAAATTAATCGGTGTAATACTACCGTAAGTAAAGTTTCAAGACTCTAGTAGAAATAACACCATTTCTTAACCGTAGCGCTGGAGTTGGTTTCCATTCAACATTTTTCATAACCCTAAACATACACTACAAGGAAACAATTTAGGAGATGCTCTAAAACCGCCTTGACCAATCCGTATAGTCGTCAAGTCATGAAAAATTGGGAATTGTGATATCCATACTCATACCTCAATCTAGTTACCAGTGGGATACAGCGTAATCATAATCGTATCCTGATTGTGAACAAATGAGATGGATCCAGAGAGAGAGATGGTTGAATTACTGAACGCAGGCCACCATTAGATCCTCATAGTACCGACTTGTCTCACCCTTTATCCTGGCGACCAAGTCCTTGCCGTATTTCTTCTGGAACTCTGTACGGACCTGTTGCATATGTTGACGATCCCAGTGCGCACGCACGACTCTTTGTACCAGAAGTTTGTCTTTCGTCCCCATACCTGCCATTGCGTCTTCAAGTTGGATAGCGTCGCTTACGGCACGGTTGTTTGCGCGTTCAATGAATAGGCAGAGTGCCTTCTCCATGTGGCCGGAGAACTTTGACTTGATAACCTTGTCAAGGGTCTTTCCGTATCTCTGAGAATAAGCTGAGCAGATGGCACGAACTTGTGCGTCGTTCTTCGTCAGCAGCACTTCGCACACCCTTGAACTATTCTTGCCAATGAGACTGCCCAATGCGTCTTGTAGAGCAGTGACATCCTGATCAACTTGTTGAGCAAAGACGCCGATGGAATCTTCATTTCGGCGCGCTGAGATGATGAGCATATACATATCCTGCGTGCCCATTGACAAGTCGCCCCTGAGATCGGATTCGAGTGTCTTCTTGAATATATTTGCGTATTCAGCCTTGATGGCATTGATGTCGGCATTACTCCTTGCAATCAGTACATCGTCAATGACCTGCTCATCGGTTCCAGCGCCCTTGATTGCGTCATATAGTGTGTACGCGTCGTTAGCGAGCGGACCCCTAGCAATGGCAACTAGCCCTTTTTCGAAATAGCCTGACGTTTCCTTTTCAAGGTCCCTGATAAGGTCTTTCATCAGACGTTGGTTGTAGCTCGTTCGAATAGTGTTGACCTGGATGGGATCTTTCTTGGCTAATATACGAATGAGTTCTTTCTCATTGGTGCCAAACCCTTTCATTGCCTTATGGAGGCCTTCTACGTCTGCAGAGACATCAATCTGAGCAGTCTGCATAGGTCCATAGCCAAGCGATGGCTGAGTTGGCGGACCCATAGGTGGGGCTTGGCCTGGAGCGCCAAATTGCTGTTGTGGTGGTGGTTGGCCGTAGGGCTGGGCCATTGGGGGCGGTTGATTGCCCCATGTCTGCTGCGGCGGAGCGCCATAAGGTTGTGGAGGATAGGGTTGCTGCTGAGGATACTGATTCCAGCCTTGTTGGCCTGGAGGAGGGCCGTAGGTATTGTAAGGTTGGTTTTGTTGACCCTGTCCTTGATTCCAACTTTGCTGAGGCGGAGGCGCATTCCACTGTCCGGGAGGCGGGGCTCCGTACTGCTGCTGCTGAGGTGGAGCGCCGTAAGGCTGTTGCGGCGGGTACTGCTGTTGATTCATTGGTGGGCCCTGATTCCAGTTCTGTTGGTTTGGGTATTGGCTAGGAGGCTGTCCATAACCTTGAGGGGGAACTGGGGAATCTTTATAGAGGTCAGTCCACATTTTCTCAGCCGCCAAGTGCCGATCAACTGATGCAGGGCGGTGTTGTTCGTAACCGGGAAATGGACTATCTACTTACTCCCCTGATAGGGTGGGTAACCCTGCTGCTGGTTATACGACATCTCTAGATAGACGGCAGTGCTTATGGCCTGACGTGTCGGGTCTAAGTGTCGTTCGCGCACGGGGTGGCGGCCGCTGCGCGCTTGAAATGCTGGTTGTTAGTGAAGGTTTGATTGAAAGCGAAGTCGAGGAAGTTTTGCTGTATAAGAAAGGACGTTGTAGCAGAGTCAAGGGAAAGAAGGACCGAGACATAAATCCCCGTGCGTCGGGTGTGAACTGACGAGGCGCAGTCATGGCACAGCCCCGCGAATAGTGGGGTACAGGCATGACGATATGTGGCTTGGCTGCTGACTGACTTCGGCAAACCGGGGAATCAAGCCGTCAGAGAGGAACCGGTGGGATGACCTATGGTCTACCCTGCGGTGGATGCTCTGTCGATGATTTCCTTGGGTGCCTTGGATTGCGCCAGGCAGCAAATCTCAGAGGCTGAAGAAATGGCGGTGCTCACCAGCCACATCCCACTTCGGTTCCAGACTGAGCACGTTTCTGACGCCACTGCAGCCCCATACGCACGTTGAATCAACAAAAGTCAAACTCAACTTATCCTAGTTAGGCATCTATAAATGTTACGGGCGCAAAGTATATGATGTATGGAGAAGGCCATTCGGAGAATAAACGCGTTCACAAGGCATTCTTTGCGAATACAAACCCCAGAAGATCGCACAATAATTCAATGCATTTCGGCCAGCAGCATGAGCATTAAGTCAGTTTTCCTACCGTGCCCGAAGTATTTGCTTCATAGTCTCATCTCTTGAGTGCATTACAGCTTAGAATTATCTCAAGCCCGTCTCTGACAGACGCCTCGATTTAGATATGGATTCTATCCATTTCTAGGGCTCAAACGTAAGACGGACTTGTTGAAACTATGACAGGGACTCTAGACTATGACACGTAGTACTCACGAGAATCATTCCTCTTCGGTCCCTGCCCGACCATGGTCTATATATTTGTGGTGTCTCGCGGGGCCTACCCGGATTCCCATAGCATACATCTATATAGTAGTCCTTTCCGAAGGATTGCGGTAGCGAATATGGAAAGATGCTAGGAGCATGATCGAAAGGGTGCATCTATCTAGAGACTAACAGCCATGAGGGGCGGGTTGCAGGTAGCGTAGTTCCTAGAAAACTGAATCATATTTAGGGATAGGATATCTTAGGCAACGTCCAAAATGGCTTCGTCAAAACATTCCACGGATTGAGGCCAACTACTAACGCCTAGCGTATGCAGAGGAGTTGAGGGACTATGTACCATATATATTTGATAAGCCAGATTAATTCAACGTAAATGAGCTACAAGCGTCCGACTCTTCTATGGCATTTTCGGGTTTTCGAATTAGCAGGACTTGGACTTGGGAAAACGAAGTAGCTAATTTTTGAGCAACGTCATAGCTGTGTGAATCGTGAACGAGGTACTAAATTTCTAGACTTCTCATGTCCACTTCAATTTGAACACATCCATCAATTGAGCAAACTGTGTAGGTAGCAACCGCCCCATGAACACAGATCAGCATTTCAATACTACCAGACCGCCTCAGCTCTCATTCAAACTTCACCGGTATTTATCTACCTGGCCGATAGACAGATCGGCGCTGTGTAATTATTACTCCCGACCAACAAATTCTCCCCTTACCCCACCATCTACCCACCACCACCAGGCACAAGGCCCTCAAGGCAAACAACTCGCCAAGCCCCGTAAGGCATTTTGACATCATAACCCCTGTGGTCCTCTGACCCTCCGAAGACCGAATATGTTAGCTGAGAGGGCAATCAGCGCACCAGCGCCTATGACTTACGCGCGACGCCAACCCGCACGCCGTAGTTCAGACTAAATTGAAGGGGTTCCGAGCACACCGTCTTGTGATTGGGTAGTCGGAACACCCGCACGTTATCCAGGCAAGGCTGTGTAATGTGCTCGTGATGTCCCTGCTCGCGCACTCGCGACGCTTATATATCGTGGTGGAAAGATCTGGCGGGGGTCAGGCCCGCTGCAGAGTTTGTTAAGCTACTACTTATTATTACTCATTGCCAGTCTACGATTCATTTATTATACTGTTCGAGTACACGTATAATTTTTTGGCGGACGTTTGCGCTGCGGATCTTCAAGACGAAACGTTAGCTTTACATCAAGGAATCCAGCGGTCAGTGATCAGCGACCAGCGATAGCGAAAACCGGATCTCGAGACCCGCAACGAGGCCAAGAACATCGTCAAGGGTTTCTCTCGCTTACCCGTGAAACATAAAATCATCGAAAGTGAAGACTCAGTTTTCGAGTCCGCACTCGAAACCATTCATACACCGAATCCTCAACTTCGACCTTGAGCAAAAGACTTATAGAACTGAGAATCTAGCGCGGACAGCTATTAAGCGCATCAAACTTCCGCACCGCACCACGCCACCTTCGATAAAGAACCTTCAATACGCAAAACCGACATCTAAACACCTCGCATACGCATCCACAATGTCCTCCTACCCACCCCAACACCACCACCACCACCACTACCCACACCACGACCCGTACAACCACCACGACCCATATAACCAACAACCACAAGACCCTTACTACCAACCGCAACCAGCCGACTACCCCCAACAAGCCCTAATCCCCCACACCCACGCACACCACAACCAAGACATGCAACCTTACGCCCAACCTCAACCACAACCCCAACTCCTTCCCCCGTCCCACTCACGCACCACGTCCCACCACTCCCACCACTCCCATCACTCCCATCACTCAAGCTCCGATGCCGAGCTCGAGCACCGGCCGAGCTGGGGGGAGAGTCTATATCGCACGATCGGGTTCGTTTTGGACATTATTAGCGGGCGGCGGCGGTAGTGCAACATCTTCTGCGAGCCTATGCTAGCGGTAGACGGCTGCGGCCGTTCGCCGGTGAATACTTACGAAAGGATATGCTAGAAGAGAGAGAGAGGGGGG
>ML986888.1:0-27048 GCA_010094045.1 Lojkania enalia | reverse complement strand
ATATCTCGTACACTATCGATTATAGGAGGGTATCCACGAGATAATAGGTCTAGTATATGCTGTATTATAGTTGATTCTTCTAGCTTCGTAAGCTTCTTTAAATTAGGCTCGCAATCGCGTCGTAAAGGTTTGCCGGCGCGTCGGTCTCTAAGCATCGTTCGGGGGTAGCTGCAGCGCTTCGTACGCTCTGAATTTGATCTTGATTAATAGCTGAGATAGCTAGTAATACCTGACCTTCTTGATAGATTGATTGAGATTGAGGTAGTTGCTGCATCGCGTTGTAAGTAGGTAGGGTATGACTTCTTGGCAAAAGTGGGCGACTCGCTTGGGTGGGCGACTCGCTTGTGAAATACGTTACCCCCTTATTAAGTTTGTATAAGCTGCTCACGATTGTAGAATTATGGAGCCCTATTTGGGACAACATATTCTAGATATATCAAGATCTGAATCCGTTCTACCGAAAAGACACCCACCTCTACGTAACAGGATATGCCAGGTTCTTCAAT
The DNA here is from genome assembly GCA_010094045.1 of Lojkania enalia. NCBI lineage: Eukaryota > Fungi > Ascomycota > Dothideomycetes > Pleosporales > Lojkania > Lojkania enalia. Next base: position 26,542 of record ML986888.1, on the reverse strand, counting down.
GCCGAGACTAATCAATGCGATGATGCCTCTTTCTCTGTATGGGCGTGGCCTGGGTTCGGAGATAAAATGACTAAGGAACGCCGAAGACGTCTCAATAGTCTTGTGGATATGATGAATGCAAAGCTACAGAGCGTTGTCGATAGTTGGACGAATCCTGACAATGCACCAAACTACTGGCCTAATGTCCATTTTATAAATTATGATTATCGGTTTGACGGCCATCGACTCTGCGAAGAAGGCGTCCGGGAACCACAAAGAGGGGCAGATACTCACGAGGGACATAATCCGAATGCTTAGTTCTGGCAGTTTACCAAACAAAGCAACACCGAATCTCTTGTCGGTGACGATGGTCCAGGGAGACAATGGGTGGAGTGGCTGCACCAGGCCAAAGCCGAGAACTCATCGCTAGAAATAAACCCAGCGTATGCTGGAATTGATTTCCTCAATCCTGGAGACGATCTATCCGGTGGTTACCCTCTTCCTATTTCAAGGGTTTTCCATCCAACCGGACCCGGGCATAAGGCAATCATGGAGGAAATTACGAGTCAAATAGAACAAGCAATCCAGGCTGCGCAAGATCATGAATACGGTGGTAAACAGTATGGCCCGAGTAAGTTTTGTCAAGTTTTGAATCGTGGGGCAGAGTTGTGTATGGACATTCCCGACGGTTGTTACATTGAAGTGCCCGAGTACAACTACATCCCGGAAATTATTTGCGATTGAGAAGCGTGATGTGGTATAGAATGTAGTGATCACTACAATCAGTGGAGGTTTTTCTTGACACTGTATTTCGAGGCTGCATTTCAGGGGAAAGCATGATTGAAAGATCTACTTATATCCTCTTTTGTTTTTGTATAAGTCGGAGTCGGACGGTCCATAGTTATTTTTTAAAGAATATTTATTCACGGCCATATAACTTTTCATTTTAATATAAGCATCCCTAGGTAGCGACTGGGGTGCTTCCATGTCGTTTTATCAGACTGTAAACGTAGGTAGTGTGTCTAAATCTCTCTAAATAAGGTCTAACGCTATGCTTATTTGGCAAAGATTTAAATTTTCCTTAAGGCTAAAGTCGAGTGTATGAATGGAAGCCTGGAGATACATCTGCTTCAGGGATGTATCTAGAACTGGTTTTCTTTAAATTTAAGGATGAAGGCAAGGCAAAAACTCCGTAGCAAAGTGCGGGCAATAATTCTTCACTATTTTAGGAAAATATTAGGATTCTTCAAGGGTTGGTTGTTTCAACGCCGACCATTCTCGCAATTTGTTCAAGAGGTTCGGGTTGGCCATGTGCATTTCCCACGTCCATTCCAATACCTGGCATGGATTCTCCACAGTAAAATCCGTAAAAAAGCTCCCATCTACTCTAAAACATCCATTGACATCATCCAATCTATGCTTGGCATCTTGGTATGTCTGACCCCACTCCTTGATAAGGCACCTGGAATGGGGCTTATCATCAAGCATTGAAGGATGCGTGTACCGGACACGTAATGCTCCCTCGTGATTTCCAGTTTGCAAAGCTCTCCAGCTTACTCTGCCCGTGTTAGAAACAAGAGTAGTCCACCCTAAAGCATTGATAGTTTCCTCCGGCCAAACCATAGGCGGCAGACTGAAGTTCATGGGCTCATTTTTGCCTGCGAGGAGGTCTTTGAATGAGACTACTGAGGTATTTGGATGCACAAGAACTGTCCACCCGAGCGGTAGGCAGAGATGCACAAAGACAGGAGAATCCTCTGTTGGCGAAATTGGCTGATAAGTTAATCCAAGGGTTTTCTGCGTGGCTTTGCTATAATCTAGCTTGGGTCCGGTGGATATAGATGGGTCTGAGGTAGATGGGGGAGGTCGACGAGGATGATTCTGCTGTGATGAATGGTTTGTGAAAGCGGTAGTGGAGGAACCTCCATTGAACGCATTATTCTCACCGTTGCGGCTGGCATTTGGGAGAGAATCACCGTTCTGATATTTTTTGGAGCCAGAAGGCCCCGGGTGGTCGAATTTGCGCAGGGGCGTAGTAGAGGGAAGCGGGCAATCCCGGCTTCGCTCTGGTATTGAACGGTACTCTCTTCGAATCCTACGATGACGCCGATGAGAATTCTTTGGTTGCTGAGATGTGCCCTGCTCTGGTAGTATATGGGAAGTAGGGGTACTCGGCCTTCGGTCAGCATAAAAATCTTGGCCTTTATCTGTAGCGGAAGGCTTGTTTGTATCATCGTTCTGAACCGAACTGCCGTTTTCTTGGCCTATATAGCTTGGATCGTGCTCCGGATCTTCATCACTAACGAGCGAACGCGCAAAGGCCAACAATGCTCCCTTGTTGGCTGAAACGTCGTCACTTTTAAATCCCAGTCTTATCATCTCTCGGCGCAGCTCTCTCCATACCTCTTTACTATCCTGCTCATATGTTGTGAATGCAGAAGCAGAATCTGTCGATTTATTCTCGACCAAGTTCTCTAGAGCTACTGGTAGACCACCTTTGATGGTGCTGGATATGTTGCTTACATCTTGTCGGCAAAGATCCACAGATTCAAGGACCACGTCCAGGAGTAGTGTAGATATGAGATTGAGATCTCGGGACAGCCGCCCTTGCAGGCTCTGTAGGTTCTCGCAACCAAGTCGAATTCGTTCCCAGTTGGACTTTCGGTCGGTGTTTAGACTGGGATACTTGCGCACAATGTTCTGAAGCTCCCCGACTGTTCTATTGCTGCTGCTCAAAACCAGTTGCAAATCATTGCTAAGCGTATTCTCGTCTGCTAGAAACGGCCTTGCATCTTCTTGGTCTGGGTTCTGGACATGTCGATGGACCCGTTTGAGGACTATTTGGAAGCTGAACAATGTGTTTGTAATATCTCCATATTCACCGCAAGCGTTGCGCCATCCTTGATAGGCTTTTGTGGTGAGGCTAACGAGGGTAACGATATCGGTTGGCGAGAACCCGAAGGACATGTTCGCCTATTCGGAAGAGGTGAATAATCAGTTTCAAGTACTCCAAAAGCACCAAAGCTACTCAAACTGTACAGAATTTCGCTTTTAAATGTAATAATAGCGGCTTTTGCCATCATTAATATTTGGATCGCGGGGCGGTGCCTTGATGTCTCCATCTACTCAGCCGCAGATCTCGCGGGGCAGTGCAAGAAGGCGGCCTCGTGAGACGCCCCGCCTAGCATGACCTTCTCTAATCGAACAACGAAGATATATCGACCAACCCCATTTTCGTAAAGAAGAAAATATTGAAATAGATTCTTTCTCTAGTGTTTCAGCTTCAGGATGGTATACGTCCTCAAATCCAACCTTGTATTAGGATCACGTATTGGTAGAAAGAGAAGTTACTCAATGTAGATACTAAGACAGCGGAACACCTAAGCGAGCGGCGCACCCGTCAACTATCAACTTTGATGGCTCAACCTACTGATATCCAACTACTCTACAATGAAGCAAATATCTTCCTTGCTATCTAATCTATTGACCGGAAGCATATACAGAGCGTACAGCGCGCTGCATCAACGCTTAACGTCCCTGAATCTACACTCCATCACCGACGCTCCGGAATCTAATTACGACGCGATTGCGAAACTGATTCAAGAAAGCTCGCCAAGCTAGAAGAGGATATAATTACTAGGCATATGCTTAACCCAGATTCACGAAGGTTTGTGCCTACGCTAGGTACTATACGAGATCAAGTTGATAAACTACCCGCTACACACGGCACTGGCTAGGTAGGCTAGGACTAGCCAAAGAACTTTAAGTAGCCTCCTAGCCTTATAAGGGCCTCGTAGCACACGATAGCTAGACTAGGGTTGCATTTATAAATCCCAAGCTGTCTTTCTCTTAGAGTAGAACCGCTAGCTCCGCCACATCGGTGATTATGTCTTCGATGTCTAACAGCGCGACATAGATGTTCACACATATTTCCTCTTGCATATTCTGATTCGAGAGAATGTCTAACATAAGCTTGACCCACAAGGTACTCCTTTTAGCTTTCTCTTGAAGAGTGTGCCGCGAATATGTTCTTGCATGTCGCTCGATGCGCTGGCAAAATTTCTCAGAATCATGTATCGGTGGACGAACCTAACCAGATCTCCGTTGCTCATGTGAGCGTCAGTATGTCTAGTAGACCTGATGACGCGTCGTCCGCATATGCAGTCTGTGATGATATTTATAAAATGCAATATTCCAAGGGGGGGATGTTGGCTTAAGTATCGGCATCTACACTCATAGCTGTTAGTCATAGTAGCATGCTGGAGTCATACGTCAGGAAACTCATGCCTCAGAAATAACAAAAGGAGACTCAGGAATTCAAATCGACCAGGGTCTTGCGTGGCAGATCAATGGGGATGCACGGGGAGTCGATGGTTGAGTAGTCGCGGACGTTCCCATCGAGCGTTCGCCCTCGAATAATGTGCGAAAACGGTCCATCTTGAGACCCTTGCATATACATAGTTTACGAAATTAAAGCTTGACATAGGCAGATTTAGTAGTATTATGAAGTGGAAGAGGCATACAATTAACCCTGCAAGCCGCTCTGAATCTAGGAAGAACTGTATAATAGGAATACATCCTGTTATATATCGGCGCCTACTGATCGACCTTCTATGTATTCTTTGTATTCTATCGCATCTCAACAATACGTATAGTAGGGTATTTTAGCTTCAGATCTACAAGCAAACGCGAATCTTACTGAGCCGTGCTCTTCCCAAATGGCATATCGAGAGAGGACCAATATAGTCAGCTTTATAAAGTCATACATGCCAAGGAGCTGGGCCGGTGTAAACGCCCTGGAGATAATCATTTCGATATGACTAACATCGCCAATGAATTCACAGGTTTCATGGAGTTTCATTCATAGATAATAGTGTATTCCAAAGCAGCAGGTGACGGTGCCATGAAGCAGCAGCAATGAGGCATCAGGGAGATGAATTTCATAATGGAAGAAGACATTCCCAATCCAGTAATCATACCCAACAAAGTAGTGACACCAATAAATCCAGGGTATGCGTACCCATCACCCAACCAAAGCCATCCTAGGAAAATAGATACCGGTGGAACCATATCCCGTTACTCCTCTGACGCCGAATAGAGTCCGTATTCATTGATTTGTTGTCTTCAGCTGGATTAGCCGCCGTCTCTTGGCTGCGGCGGCGGCGAATCGTCTCGAGCTACTGAGCTAGTGCATGTTGCTCTTGATCTCGAAGGTGGACTGTTGCTGGGAGCCTTAGGCGGGGAAGCACCTTTGGGCGAAAAAGGAAAGGGTCGCCATGGCTCATCTTTGAGTGTTTCCCCCAGCCACCTTTGGATTGGTGTGAGCCGCTGTAAGGTTGAAAATGAGGTTGGAAGGTAGTCGACCAGAAGCGACGCGTTATCACGTGATGTGATACTCGCTAAATCCGGGTGCGGATCGAGGTGCATGTCGTCAGGATGTCCGGGAATCAATATTCGCATGGTTTGGGGTTGGGAAATGAGTTCTATACGTTCTCTAATGCGGGGGATAGTCGTTCTTTTATGGTGGCTGCTTGGGGGGGAAATATGCATGTCCAGGACATGGCCGTGCGGTAACCAAAACAGGCAGTGCGGTAAGCGGGACAACCGGCGCCGAGAAGCAACCAAGTTACTGACTGATGGGAAGCAAAACTCGAAACAAGAAGCAGAACTGCGGATACTTATACCAGAATCTTGGGGGGCAATTTGCCGACTTGCCTCCGAGTTGAATTGCCAAACTCCTAACAAGCAAATACACAACGCGCAGCGGCGGACTATCCAGTTGAAAGCGTGCGCTGGTGCACAATTCGCCACCGCGGATGGGGCCTGGAATCCTCCCGGGCAGCAAACAGGAGAGCATTTAGGGCGAACTAGCCCTTGGAAGAGGATGGAGAATTACAATTCCCAGATTAGGTCGATCACCACGAGTTCCCGCCGTCATGGCGTAACAGGCTGAAACACGTGAACAACAACTACGGGCCGAGGAAGGTCCCGAAGAGTTGGATGTGTGCTTGGGAACAGATCCGGGCTGTCCCATATGATTGAATCTACCTTTGTGGTCGACTCTTCTTCGGAGCGGAAATGGCGGGCTGCGCACTTGCGCATACCTCAAGCCGAACGACTACCTAGGCTGGCGTGAAATCAACGTTACCCGCAATATTGGGGCAAATACACAAGTGTTAGCTGCTCAAGAAAAGTTGAAGTGTCACATTTGTTCAGTCAACTACAGCTTGCCGTCGAGATCGAGGCATACTTTCGGTATTGGTATAAACGACTCCGGAGTCGTTCTGAGTTAGCAACCAATCACCGAGGTGTGCGGCACATCAAGACGAGTACGAATGGCCCTAAAGGTAAGTTTGGGCTGCAAAAGAGTCGGGCGCGGAACAGTGACTGGAAAGTTAGCGTCGTCAGCTGCGTACTGTCCGTTGAAGATTGTAGCCTGAGGTTCAGGAGCTAACCATTTCGGGAGTTTGGAAATGCTTAGCACTGAACAACAGCTCAGCTGCGCAGCTGCGGATTAGACCAGAAAGGCGCCCTCCGCCCTCTATTCCCTCCGACCAAGACGGTCAACATTCCGAGGTACTTCCGACTTGTCATTTCTGAAACGCGACCGCACCGCAGGAACATGCTTGCCACCGTGCACACGCTTTCAGCGCCGAGTCTGCCTCGCCCCGGGCGGCGAGGCCGTCAACAGCTTCTCCTGGCCTTCAACATGGCTTCGACAGGTCCAATTTCCCTTAAGATGGATGTCCGCAGACTTCAGTCACCATGTTCCAGGCCGCAGTTCAGTAGTCATGCCGAACCCTCCACCTCTGCAGATTCGATTTGTCGACCGCTCGACTCCCCGAGCGAAGCCTATCCCCCGCGCGAAATGGAACGAATATAAAGATGAGCTGTGTCTGCTCTATCAGAGTATGACATTGGAGGATTTAATGGCGTATATGAAGATTCAGTATGCATTTGAAGCTTCGTACGTTCTCCTTGGCGAATAGAGAAATGAGCCAACGCTGATTGGTCCAGTCCCAGGCAGTACATCTACCAGTTTGAGAAGTGGGACGTTAAGAAGTACAACACCAGGGGTAGGAACAGTGGCCAACTTCCCCCGGCCACTTCGCACACTTGATTGACAGTGCCGGCGCCAATGATAGATGACGCTCGTCAAAGCCTAGCACATGTATCCTCATTAAGGCGACCGAAGAGCATAAGGAATTAGCGACGCCATTAGGCCATTTCGACATGTTAGATCGATCGATTCTTGCGACAACGGCGGCCCATCATCCTCTCCCCAATCAAGGCCCGTCTCCTATGAGCCTCATTCCAGGAGTCACACGTCTCACTCCTGCACAGAATCATCTTGCCTCTGCTGTTCCCTTATTCGCATCAGTCACGCAATGCAATCCCTCTTTCATTGCCTTCACGGCACATTTAGGTCATTATTTTAGCGGTGTATCAGACAGAACCGATGCCAGCGACGGCGTGTCTTCGAATGCGCCGGGATCGCTAGAAGCGATGATTGGTCCTAACTGGTGATTACGAACAACTAAGCTGTTGTTCGCCAATTCTCAGCATCTGGCCCATTTTCAGTGACTCGACAGCTATTTGGCACGATTGAACGACCTAGTCGATAGAATAGTCACCGCCAGATCCACCCTATCCTAAGTACTATACCTTCCATCTTGTACACTTCACATTTCACACCTCCAGATTCAGTTTTATCTTATTGAGATGTCTCCGTAACTACTTAAGCTTCGAAGGTACCTAATTCTCTAAAGACGGCAGTCATGGAAATACGGTGGTAATATATGCGTGTTCCTATCTAGGTATATGAAAGCAATAATTTTAATCATGTTATCTTTATATAACTTACCATTCGATTCAAAGTATTATAATACCATTCATTGGCGACTTCTTGCGCCTATTCTCTTTATGACTGGTGCTTGGTTTCCTCTTTACTATACCTTCCAAGCCACTCTTACCGCTAGACCACACCTTATCTTATCGCACTTGAGCATTCCCCTGTTTCGCGACCCGGGCGGTAAGACAGTGATGGTGAAGGTAGTCATAACTCCCTCTGGCCAACACCGAGCAACCTTCTCCACCTCGATCCTACTCACTACCGCTTACGTACAACCCCTTTATACTCTACATTCATTTAGAAACCTATTCCTCCCTAACGTAAGTCCCCTTCATCGAAGCTCACTGACGAAACAGCACTCTGACGCCGTCACAGCGCATCCCACAATGTGCAAACGCTGGAAGAAGAAGTACACTTGCGACTGCACATCGCACTCGTTCCTCGACATGTGTATTCCTGCCAAGCGCAGCAACATCATCTGCGAATCGGTCGAGGAGGAAAAGACGCTGCGCAAGTCACATTTCCCTTGCTATGACTGCATCCGCCTAGAGTGGAAAAAGGAACAAATTGCAGCAATGGAGGCCCAGGCCGCAGCTGACCGGGAGCGAGAGAAGGCCGAAGAGAAGGCGAAACAGGAGAAAGTGCGTCGCGAGGCCGAAGAGCGTGCCGCGAGGGAGAGGAAGGAAGACGCTCGACGTGAGCAGCAGCGCAAGCTTGAGGCCGAGCGTGCTAGGAAAGAGGGCGGAGCTTGGGTCAGCGCACCAAACAAGAAGAGCCGTGGTAAGAAGGGTTATGGTAGTGGTGGAGGAGGTCATATTGGCTCGCCGATGACCCCAAAGCCGCCAAATGCTCGCCCCGTCGCCCCCACCATTCTCCAAGCAGCTCCCAAGGGTGTCGATCCGGGCGGCAGGGCTGGCCACTGGGGCCCAACACGTTCGAAGAGTCAGAACAGAGGTGGCCGCAAGTTCTAAGAGTCCTCAACGCCTAGACTGGCATCCCGTGAATATCGATCCGGATGGCAGGGCTGCTCTCTATGGCATCGGCTAGATAGACCACGAACCCCCAGGCGAAGGTATTGAGACTTAATTAGGCGTTCGGACACGCGGCAACAATAGGATATCCATATTTTGGTGATTATTGAGTAGTAATCTTTTACACATTCATTGAGGGAGGGTTTTATGGATAGACACTTTGTGTCACGGTCAGTCATTTATGCAAGCCTGGCAGTGAGTAGCAAAGTAGAATCATTCTATCTAGGGTATCAAAGTCTTAAATCAAAACTAAGCTCCTAGTCACAATAATTCTACTATGCACCACCTGATACATCAAACCCAGTATCCTGACCCAAACCATCCAAGGAAAACTCTCCCTCTTGATTCCCTAAGGCCCGCATGGTCTCTAGTTCCTCCGTAGAGAAAAGCGACTCCAAATTAAAATCTAGCCCTATCTCCTGATCCCCTAAGGTAGACATATTCTCTAGTCCCTCCGTAGAGAAAAGTAATTCTAAATTAAAATTTCTCCCTAACTCCTGATCCCCTGAGGCTGGCATAGTTTCTAGTTCCTTAGCGAAAAGCGATTCTAGAGGGGGATCGAATAGATCTTTGGGGTTGATAGTCCCGGGAGGGGTTGGCGGTGGGTTCTCGCTGTTCCAGAAGATGTCTCTTCCCATAGCCATCTGATCCTCCGCATTGGGCTGTGGAGGCGGCGGGGAGCATTGGGGAGGAGGGAGAGATGGATCTACTATCTTAGTGTCCTCTCCTCCACCTTCAACAGTAGGTTGAGCCTCCGGAACGGACCGCGAAGGCGGTGATGAGTTGTAAGGGGAATGCTGCATCCCTGCGGCCATCATCCTTTCCGCTGGAAAAGGGCCGTATACCTTATGCTCCCCAACGAGCTCGTTTATAGGGATGCCCCTGTCGTCTCCCGATAGGCATGGGGCTTGGTGATAGAAATAGAAATCCGCATTGAGCTCCGGAGGCGGTAGAGGCACATCAAAAAATGGTCTTTGAAACGGAGGGACCATTTGGGGAGGAGGCAGAGGGAAGAAATGGCCAGATGGAAGGAAGGGCTTCCCAGGCTCAGGGACGGGATGACCGGTCTCATTCCGCATCGAAGTCGGAATGTTCTCGGGCGGGATGTTAAACCCGTACTTGGGGTTTGGATGGAAGTCCGGTGGCAGCTGCATCAGTGTATGCAGCATCGGGCGATCACGCAAGGTCCTCCTACAGCGCTTACGCTTTGGGGGACGCTGTTCGGCCTCTTGATTAGGCATTGGAGCCAGCATCATCGGCGGGCCCTGAAAATAAACCGGCTGCTGGTCTGATGACGGCTGAGCTAGAGGATAAGACGGTATTTCCTGGCCATCTACCTGATGAGTGAATTGATACCCATCCGGAGCCTGTGCCGGACCAAGGTTCGGCTGAATGTGCTGGTGATGAGGCAGCGTATACCTAGGAAGTCCGTTTTCGAGCCGAGTAGGATCGAGAAAGTCTACCTGTAGCAGAACAGGATGCTGGGGTACATTGCCAGACTGTTCCAGAGCAGAAGCCTCTCCTTTATTGCCATCTGGCTGTAGAGGAAGAGAAGGGATTCCGATAACCGCCAGTTCATGAACCTGGCGGCGTGGAAGACGATTAGAAGCAGCTCTTCCCTGCGTCTCCCCAACTCCATGGTTAATGCTACTCCTGACGTTGCTGATGTGAGGGAGAGGGGTGGTATGCGGCCGCATACCTACTGCCGAGTGTGTTTGAGGAATAGCACCCCCGGTATGGTCGCATACATGGGTTGTCAAAAGCCCAAAGAAGGGACAGCCAATGCATTTACACACCATGTTGAATATATAGTATATTTAATGGATTGGGGGAAGACCGAATTCTGACGGGGGTGTATGTCGGGTTTAATATTGGACAAGTGGATTATTTAGCGTTAATGAGGAATAATTATTTAGACCGAAGTTTCCATAAGATTATATCTAGTATCTTAGATAAAACTACCAAAAAAAGAAAGGGTTAGCAAAAGATTGCTATACCATATACTTTAAGAATTAACATTCGGTCCAAGATTGACGCACCGTCGTCTACGAAATATGATTGGCTATAAGAAGTGCTTGCTGGGTACTACAGAAGTTCGGGAGTCACGTACCATGCTATGAGCTCTCTCACAAGCTAGGTGAGCAAGTTTCAATATGAGAAGCGGAAAGAACGACCCATCCGAAAAGCTGTCTCAGGCCGGCGTTTTTGATCAAGACAGGACAGAAAGAGTTTTTAGTAGTATCTAATTTTCTATTCGAACAATTTGTTGAAGACTGTTTACTATCTATAGCATACTCATCTGCAGTATCATCCACATTCCCGCGATATTTTTTTTTTTTTTTTTTCTCTTTCTCTGATCAGAAATCTAGTTATTATTATCCTGTGCCATAGATTAGCGAACTTTGACTGAACACGTTCGCTTTACCACTCATAGCTAGCACATGCGTGACGCGAAAAAACTTCTGTTGACCACTTGCATGTGATATGTATCAGTCTTTAAATCTGGACATAGCTTGGTTTTTTGTTGAACGGCGCTACCAGCGCCAAGCCCCTGCTCGATGTTGTAGAGTCGAATGGAATGCCCTACGACTTGGATACTCAAGGAATGCGGATTCTAGATAGCCTATAAACAGACCAGAACCAACGTAGAAGAAAATTTTACACCGAAATGTGTTGTTCGACCGTTCTAGGGTAGAAATACAGAACTAAGAGCGTACTGAGATTGGCAGCTGGTCTCTGCCATGTTCCACAGGCTCAACTGAATACCTGAGTATGGTCCAGCTGGTATTTGGAACAGTATTTTGCACGTTTTTGAAGGCACAAAAAGGGTAACTGACAGGGAATTACGGCAAGAAATCAGATGCAAAGCTGAGTATGGTGGAAAGTGTATTTTCTAGCAAATTATAGTTTCAGCATTCGAAACTAAAACATTAACCTAAGTAGAAGTTAAGCAAGAAGCGGAACGAGCAGAATATATCGAAAGCATTTTCGACCCTTTTCGACAGTGTTGTTGTTCAGTCTTGCCAGGGCGCCACAGCAGCATCGTCGGTTCAGCATACTAGGATAGTTGTCGACCAAATTTACGATAACTTGGCCACCACCTAAGTTTATGCCACTCTTTCTCTAAGCAAAATTTCCTTGTATCTCGTCCTACCCTATCCTACCAGGCCATTCTACCTTGCACTAGTCAATTAAATCTGCTAATTTGTGCCAACCGAGCGTTTCACCGACGCCGAATCCTAGCGTTTATTAACTTGGACTTTGCGTAACCTTCGGGATGGAAGGAAGCTAGAGTTGATCATAACTGACGCGGATCCTCTAAGAATCGTTGACTGTTTGCAGCTTCCACTATCGTGTTGCTAACACATTCTAATACTCACCTTCCCACTGAAAGTAGTCTGCAATCCGGCAACGTGCATATGCTCCAGTGTCATATGTTTCTACTATCCTATTATAGTTGGTCTGTTTTCAGGTCTATATAGTCTCGCCATCGCCAGCTTCTGCCGAAGCAGGCCACTTACCCTCCTTCAATACATCAATATTTGCCTCAGCAATTGATGCTCCCTGATACGCGACATCCAGAGATCCCACGTTCTAGCGCTACTTAACTCTCACAGTGGTCTGGGGAGTCCATCCAGCACAGCGTCTCGCAAATGAAACTAATCTTTCTTGCCCTCGCATTCAGTGAGAAGCACTCCACGTGACATAAGCTTTTCTCACGTAGCGCAGACTCCACAGCCGTTTCTCGGGCCGACTACGGACAATCCCCGAATCAGCTGATCAAAGTGTATGTCTTGCGCAACCTTTTTCGCACGGGTAGGTTCGGAAGTAGTTCTGCTTGTATGCTACAAATACTATTTTATGGCGAACTAGAAAGGTGCAGCTAGGGCTGGGTCACGTGTGAAGAGTCATGTTTGAGAGCACCTAGGCAGGGCAACGTTCTCAATCGAGGCAGATCGAAACGAAGTGCTCGAGGGCCACTCCGTGCCCCTGCGTCCGATAATGCTATCTCCACAATCTCCGTGGGAATAGAAATATTAGTGCTTTCAATACAAAGGACATAGTATAATTGAGCAAATTTCTCAAAGAATTCTCTTACCAAGGATTTAGCCACTTAATTAATACAAGTTCCATCGTACTATAACAGGAGCGAAGAGCCCATTCTCTCCCTAACAAGGGTGATGCATGGGATTATTCGGCGATATTATTTTATTGAACATGTCTCTAGGTCTAAGCCAAATCTTCAGTCGACCAAATGACTGGCCCACAAGATGGCCACCTCTGAAACTCACGATTACCATTGTAGTAAAATCTTTTTTTTTTCATCTCTCCAACACGTAGTAAGAGACTGAAAGGAGCAAAAATGCGTAATGGCACTATACAGGGTATACCCATCCGATACAAACCCCAGAACCCAGAATGCTATCCCCACCAGTAAGAGCCCAACGTGCCGCAGTGCTAAAACATTACCGATACCTCAAACGCCGCCCATAGGCAGTAAATATAAACAAGGAATGCGGGAGAAAAGCTTAGGTATTATGTTTTAGACACGTCGTTTCCGACGCATCTCTGATTTTGTTTCCCGAAGCGATGCCTGTGTGATGCGGCTTCCGCCCATTTCCTTAATTTTATCGGCTAATAAGCCAGTCTCGTGTAGCTCTTCCATGTCGTCGCCGCCACCGATGCTAACGCCCAATATGAGGACATTCGGTACAGTCTTGCGACCGGTGGTGTCACCAAGCGTAGCCTGTAATTTTGCACCGAGGGGATGCTCATCGAGTTCGACGACGTAGGGAACGGGCTCGATATCATAGAGGTCGAGGAGGATGTGCTTCGCTTTCCTAGAGAAAGGGCAGAAAGTTTTCGAGAAAATGATGACTCGAGAATGCTTAGCATTTTTAATGAGGGGTCGGTTGTAATGGACATACTAGGGCTCCTTTTCAGAATGGCGTTCAACTCGACCTCGACCTCGTGCTCCTCGGGCGTTGCTTTTCTGTTCTTTGCTGCTTCCCTGTCACCTGGACGCCCACCGACCTGTGCTACGCCCTGCACCGGCTTCTTCTCGTCGTCCTGGATCATAACTCGCCCGGCAACACTCTTCTCGCTGCCGGAGACGGCGTCCATGTATTTCTGGCCCTTTTGCTCTGCCGATTTCTTTGCAGCCTCCTCAGCAGCTTTCAGTCGTGATCCGACATCATCGGCATCTCGTTGCTTAGTCGCGAGCTCGTATTCTCGTACTTGCAGGGCTTCCTGTGTCTTTGTGTAGAAATCCGACGTCTGCGTCTGACGGGCGCCCGAGGTGATGTAGAAGGTTATCAGAACAGTGAGTATAATGATCAAGCCAAAAGCCTTCGCTCGACGTGGCGGAGGCATTATAGGGGCGCGGAGTCGTGTGTGAGAAAGGGGACGCGAAGGGGGGTAGAGCAGGATGGGGAGATTTAAATATGGATCGGTCTTCGTTATTCGCTACGTCCGCTAAGAGGGTGCTACAGGTAAACGAATGCGTACAACCAGGTTGATTAATACCCCGATATTTATACAAGGGCAGGGTCGTAGGTTGATTGAGCGGCTGTTAGTACTCCATTATATCGAGCACGCGACTTGACGTAGATTGGAGACCTCGAGGGAGGAGCGGCCGTCTCCAGCGTCCACCCCTGCCAATGGGCGCTTGGCGGGATCAGGGATGGCGTCACCGCCACCGTTCTAACGCTTTCTCCACCCTCTCCACCAGCACAGCCCACGGTCCCTGTTTCACTCACCGGCTATAACAACGGAATTCATATATAGGCATCCGTCCAGTGGCACTATGTCTTACATGCCATTCAGCACCTTCTCCGTGTGGGTTGGTCATTATTGCTGTCGTTCGCTGACCCGCCAATAAAGAATCGACCAAATATTCTTCCCTTTGCTGCCGCTATCCTAGATTCGTATTCGGTCAGTATAGCGGGGCAAAGCCGTTTGTAGGATTACACGTAGATGCTAAGGACGGAGCAAGGTACAACTCAACTCGAATCACATCATAGACCCGGTATTTTCGAGCATTCGCTGTTAGACAGCAATACGTCATTTCGAACATTTTGGACATTGGGGTAGCCTCCGATATTGTTAAGCTTCATGGCCTCTGTCTTATGCGATGCTGTAAGATCTTTGGCTGTGTAGGTTGTACTGGGGCAGCGGGCGTACCACCACCATTTCCTCTAAGCTTCGACTCCAACTTGGGACGCCAAGAATCATTCCCAGCCGGTAAATCATCTAGTAAAATGTACCCTAAGCTTTGGAGAGTTGTTGAAAAGCTTGATCAGAAACACGACCTACTTCTCCACAGCCCCAGTTTTCTCTTTGTTATAGCAATTCCAAGCGGGCCACTCAAAGCTCAGGCTATGGTGGTTCCTGCATAAGCTCGGTCAGACTGAACCGGGCGACTACCGACGAAGTCCAAGAAGTACATCGTGAGGACTCTGTCTTTTATTATTTGGCAAGCTCATTCTCCACAGGATTGATATATGCCACAACCATCTGCACTCTTTATCGGCGCCATAGTCTAGAATCGGACTTCATATATTAGTTCTAAAACTTCACTCTTTCTATGTCGTATGCAAAGCCGTCATATGAGCAAGGCTCTGTTTGAGCTCCCGTGTCTCTCCGATCAGCATAGTTCTTATCTTTACTACTCCGTACGCGCCGGATAGCTTTCGGCTTTTGGCGACAATAGAAGCAAAGTGGAGAGAAGGAATGAAGCTATCACGAGGGGATGCGAGAGATGATGAGGAAGAAGGTTGATTGTAGGAGCTATATAAGCTGCCTGAGCTATATAGGACTACACTAGCAGATCACATGACTAGACACGTGACTGAGTACTAGGAAGGCTCGTGATAGAAGCAGTAGATTAGAAAGCATGCTATGGCCCACGCACCGGCCCTAGAGGCTTCCAATCGCTATGTGAGACGCTGGGAAAGCACTTCAGGGAGACTAAGCTCGCTATTATCGCCTACTTTGCAGACCTCAATGACGCGAATACATACACTATTATTCTTGTAACCTGCAATAACGCTATTTGGGCTACTACAAATTTATAGTAGGAAAAGTAGATTAATATCCTTAAACATTTCATGAGCGATATTAATTTCAGGATAGCAGATTGAGTGTAGAGTAAGGGTTAAGAGTAATACTGTGGATAGTCACCCTATATAGTAATATTATCAAGCTAGCTTCACCAATATACCAACCCTGGTTCACACATATTCCCTAATTAAGTAATTCCTACTCAGGCGGTGTACGTAGAGATAGTTTGACGATTGTAGGAGCTCACTTAGCAGTAAAAGAGTGTTTGCCATTACTTAACTAATGCCTAGTAAGCGCATATATTACGTCTCCTAGTTTTACTTTTCCTTTTGTTCATTTCAACGCCTGCCAAACACAACTGCCAGAATATAATCTCAACATCTCTCACTATATATACTGAAGCAAGCACACCATGGCATCCGCTAATCCTCCTCAGTATTCCTCCTACGAGGGCCCTCATTACTCGCTTCGACGGCGCTCGCCGAAAGGTGGAAGCGCGTATCCATGGCTCTCAGACCATGAACGCGTCGCCGAGATTCAATCTGCTCTTGAAGAGGGAAAGAACCCGGCGTGTTCATGCGCCAGAAGCGAACGGGTTCCTTTTCCTGCGACGCTGAAGTTCTAAGTGAAGGGAAAGATCGAGAAGATTAACAAGGAGTTCGACAAGCGCTCCACGCAAGACAAACCTGCTACCGAGCGAAAGTCGGACAAGAAGGCAGACGAAGCGCTCTATCTCCGCAAAAACGCCTCGGCCAAAGAGATTGAGGGGTTCCACTCCTACCAACCTATATCCTTCGAAACGATCGACCTTTAGTCCGAACCCGCAAAAAAAGTCGACCGTACGTTTGTGAAAGTTTTGGATAATCTTTCGTGAAAGCGGAATACGGAAGTTATCCGCGAGATCATCGGCTATATGCTCGCTTCGCTCGAGGAATTGAAGAAGAAATACCTACTCACTCCATAATAAAGGCACGAAGCAGCTTCTCATAGCGCAGTAAAGCCTTTCCCTTTGGTTCCGACAGCCCACATACCGAGAGCAGGCATCGTATAGGATACAATTGTAAACCCACGCCTTTGCTTCTAATTGGATAAATACTAACAAAAGCAGTCTTCGGACTCACTAGCAGCTCTCAAGCACAAATGCACATCTCTCCCCATCAGTCCATCTCGTGCGAAGCACCCAATTGCAGCCGTCGAGCCTGCCAGCAGAGTTCAAATACCTCTAATCTATTATCCGGCACTTCTAGGCATCAGTCCTTTTGCCAACCCGGAGGAGATCTCCTACCAGGGCATCGAGTACGCGAACTGATTTCAGCTATTCAATACCAAGCTGGTGTTATTCCTAAGACCGACAAGTCCATAGAAGATATAGAAGTGCGCGTCAGGAATGAGCTAGGTCTAAAGAAGATTGCCAGCGGCAAGGTGGTCAAGATGCCGAAGCTGAGCTCGAGAGCATTCCAGGGACATGAGGGGATAGATATTGACGAAGCTGCGCGGGAGTCACGAGCAGAGTTTGGTACTAAGGTCGGTGCATGTAACGCGTATCAGGGCTTCGACATGGGCTATAGCGCACTCCTTATTATCGTTCCAACCTAGACATCGGCGACAGTTCTTGGGGAGTAATAAGGTGGCCGAAAGCCGAGAAGATGATGGCAGTGCTAGAACTAGCGAAGATCCGAAGCTAGCGGCTAGTTCTTATCCTCGACGCTAGCAAGAGCAATCACGGGCCGAATCGAGTTCTAGACATTCCCGCGAGGATCCACCGAGGACAGTCGAGGAACGTGGTGCGCGGGCTTTGGAAGGTTAGCTTAGTGTTGAGTTCGGTGGACAAGAGATCAAAAGTGAGCTGAGCAAGAAATTATCAAGGCCTTTAATCCAGGAGGCGATTACGAGTTTAGTAGTGATTAGGACAGTGAAGACTTTATTTGAGTGAGACCGAGTACAATTGGTCTTTCTAGTAAGAACGGGTATTGATTGAGTGGGTTCCACTAGCAGGGCTCAATTCTGGAGTTGCGACTTGTCTTTGCGTGGAGTGGTTAATTTGGAGGAACTGGAATGGATTTCGACTTCGATAGCTAGGCTTTCCTAAGACCAGCAAAATCGATTAATTTTACTAATACTCTTCTTGCTAATAATCGCTCCTCGAATTTAGTTACATTGAAACACCCAATTGTAGTGTTTTTGAAGCATAGAACGGAGATATTGCTTAACGTGAGTGACCGAAATTTCGAAATTTCCCTAATTTTATGAAATATGCCTTAATTAAATGGTCGAATATCATTTTCAATCGCTAGTTCCTACAGTTTCTCAGGAGCCGAAGCCGAAGTCTCCACACGGTTATCTATTTTTTCTGCCTCTGAATAGCCCATGCCAATCCAGTCTTCTACAAGAGAGCACTCTGGAAAATACTCAGACGCATTCATACCGTTCTCATATTCCCGTTTCGTCTTAACTCAGGCATGGTGCTCATTTAGCGCCATCATATTCCGGGCCTTCGCGAGCTAGTTGATCTCAGCATCGTGGATATGGATATCTTGCGGATTGAATGTCTAGAGGAATTATTTCCAGACCTACCTACAGACTAGCTCAGCAAACTAATTGTAAGTGATTGTGATGTCGATGCGGGATTCGAAAGTAGAGTCGATGCTGCATAGGTAATTTATAGTATGGATCATAACCCCGCCGTAATACTCTAGCTGGCGAAGGAAGACTATAGTCTGTCTTTCTTTGTTAGCAAGGCGATCTAGGAGCAGAAGATTCCATAGGGTTGCCCGCCGAGCTATCGCCCCTTGAACATGTACAACGTGAAAGGGGTTCGCAATATGAGCAAGCAGAAGCATCAGTAGTTTCATTGCAATACTTCTCCTGGCGATGTATCATTCAAGAAATTGTCCTAAATCTAAATGTTCACCTATTTTATGCTTAATCAAGGATGTTCTAGTCTCGTTTCAATATAGCCTTGTCGATGCTAAAGTTGCTTTCAAATGGCTTGCTACGGAAGAATCTAGAAGCTCTAGACCGAACGTCTAATTTGCGGAGGCGTTGGTCATAAGCAAAGGATTTACGGAAAAGCACGGAGATAGACCTCAAAATCTTCCCCCTCATACATATATTCAGTCACTATAGATGCTCTAATCATCAAGACATAATCTATGCCTTGAGCAGACTAGTGACTAATTTTGTGACGACATCATCTCCTGGGCTTAAGTCTAGCTTTAATGAGGAGGAAGGGAAGATCACATTAATATCAGTTATGAGCATAATATTGAAATTTTGCACTCACAGTTTCCAGCCGATGCATTACGGGCTGGTTATGGAATGGAGATATTCAATGCTACAGGCAACCGTCTATGATCTGTGCATCAAGCCTTTTTGCACCTTCCTTCTTGGGTTCCTGGCTGGTGCATTGAGCAATATGTATTCCGGGACGAGTATCCATCAATCCTTAGCTTATCACGTATCTTTGAAAGCCATGTTATACAAGACTATCCAAAAGTGGACATCAGAATTCGACTTGCATTCTTGGAAGCTCTCCATCTAGGCGCAGTCCATATTCCGGAGATTTGATCGTTAGGTCCTCCTACGGCGGAATTCTGACCGATCATTGTCTGAAATGAGATATAGTCGCTTTATTGCCTACGGAAGAGCACTTCCAGGCGTCAAAAAGATTATAATGTAACGTATGGGCTCCCGGCGGACATGTGTCACGTGTTTCTACTATCCTATTATAGTTAGCCTGTTTTCAGGGCTATATAGTCTCGCCACCGCCAGCCTCTGGCCATGCAGGCCACTTACCCTCCTTCAATATATTAATATTTGCCTCAGCAATTGATGTTGCCTGATACGCGAGAACATGACCTCAACTCTTCTCGGGCTCAGCAATAACAAAATGACAAAAAAGTTGTGCATTCATGCGCTCCTCACGGTACTGAACTCCATTCTGAACCAGGCTCGCCTGATCTGGAAGATGCTTGGTCAGAATTAGCAACGTGCCGCGTCTCCAGTATGTAGAGCTACAAACACATAGGCAGCATACAATGTTCCACGGGCTTGTCACCTGAAGGAGAGTTTACTTATTCTGAATTAACCAAAGCATCTATTCAAGGTGACAGAATCGTCTTTCATGTAGCACCTAATCACAATTTTGAATCCGTGGATCATATACAGGCTATTATACTTCGTCCAACCGGCAGAGACACATTTTGAATATTAGGAGGCGCAATTGTTTCAATCTACATGTATTTTTGCCATTATGAGCGTTCTAGCTCTCGTGTATGTGTAGGACAAAATATTAGGTTGTCTTATACGAACAAGCAGTCTCTACATTGGTGGATGGAATCGATGTACTTAAAACTAAAGTTATTTATAACAAATCTTATTGACATAGCTGGAATTAGCAGAATACTTGCCATATTCGAGCGACTAAAAAATTGTTATCAAGTTATCGTTGACAAATAAATATTGTAGACGGCAATTGCTTAATTATCAGCGGTTGACTATTTGGCTTGACTAGATTTCGCTCAATCTTATCATATCCTATCAAATCCTACGTAACTATTTACCTACACCCGCAATCCGTACTATACAATGTTTTCACCTGGGTGTTGAAATGTCTTCTCCACTCCTATATAACATTCCAGCTCCATCAATAGTTCCACAAAGAGATACAGGAAATCTTCTCTAAGAGGATACAAAATCAATACTATGCCAATCAAAGGTCCAAAAAGTTTTCAAATTCGCTCTCACGCATACTTCTCTCACGCTCGTAATATCGAATTCTTCAATAAGTAGTCTGAATAGCAGTACAGGCACTAGTTGTGCGAAGCTAATAATGTGGCGAAATGACCCTTCGTGCCGGACGACAAGTACATGATAGTACGATGGGTTCTCTTCTGTAAGTGAAACATCCACCCAGTTGGTGTCGTTCCAGGCGGAAGATATGATTAATTCATCACCCTCTTCAACGCATTGGCCGGATATGCCCAAAAAAGTTACATCTCCACCCCCCCTCCCAAATGTGGCAAAAAGCCAGTGTGAAAAATATGGATATTTCCTCCGAGCTGGGCAAATTTTGCGGTCAAATCATCCCGTGATTGGCCGTTTTGCAAGCCAATATTTGTATTTGTCATGGGGATTTTCGGCTAGTCTGCCGAGCTGTATCAGATATCGACGTACGATATCACGGTCGATATCACGCCGGATATCACGCTGGATATCAGCTGATATACCCCTTTTTCATGTACATAAATATGGCCCGCTGGCCATCTTCATAACTGCAGTTCAGCTCCTCATCTCCCTCCCTGAGACAAGATTCGCCTCTCACCACAGTTATGAGCCCGGTTACCGCACTAAAATAGCTGCAACTCAATTTATATATTACGATCGATATCGCTCCTTTTTTATTTAGTGTCGCAATATCGCGATATTATCATCGTTATCGTTTACCAACAATTTTTTTAGGGCACTCAGCTATCAGAATTACGTATAAATTCTGCACTTTGTAAGCCTATCAACACGCTGTATCGCGTTTAAGGCTATTTTATTCTCTAGTATCGATATATCCCAGCATATTTCTGGTATTGCAACGGTTGCACACTCCTCTATAGCTATATCTAAGAAGAAGATACTCAGTACCCCTAGCGATTAGGAGGATTAGCTCGAGCAGTGTAAACTGACGGCTAGTAGGCTAAGGGTATAGGAATATTTAGATTCAAGCGTACCTCTTAAAGAGGTTAAAATCCATAGGCTAGAACCTCCCCTCCCTAATATAGGTGAGTTCCGGACCCCGAAGATAAATCCAGAAGGGGAAATAGAAAGATACCCCTCTGGTAGAGTTATATATGAGGAGATAACCTCGATATAAACAATAGATTAGAACTGGGCAAGGGACTAGTATAACTAATAGAGGAAGGATTAGATTAAGATTAACGACGCTCTTCGTACTATATATAGTAATATCCTAATAATAACATCGCCTTAATATAAAGTAATACTTAGCAACAATATAACTAGCTACAAGATTCTTAGAATCTTACAGGAAAAGTTAGCGCCTACTATTAAGTCGAGGGAGTAACTAATCCAGAAGGAATATTAAGCTCTCCTTAAGTACCCAACTAATAGAGAGGTAGAGAAGTAGCTAAATTAGTAGAATTAGGTAATCTATTATGCTAAGGCTGCTGGCTTAGTAGAAGTTTAGGGCCTTAGAGTAGAAAAGGATTTTCTTCTAACAGTTACTAAGAAAGATAAGGTGTAGGCGCTAATCTATATAGTACCGATCAACGCTAAAAATAAGCTAGATAGGATTAATTAACTGATTCCTACAATTAAACAATTAGTATACCGATATACTAATTACTATAGATGTTTTAATCTATAGAAGGCGCTTGGCTTATTTATAGCTTTACAACGTCTATTAATTTCTTAAGTAAATTCTAATAGTGCTGCGCAGCAGCCTTAAAAAAAATCTAGTTTATAATCGCGTACTCTACTACCCTACTTCTATAAGAAGCGGCATTTCTAGAGTAATTACGAGTATATAAACAAATCGATTAAGCTACTAAACTAGGTACTAAATTAGGAAATACTAAAAGCCCGAGATGATATCTTAAATAGGAATAACTAGGGGAAAAAGAATACTCTAAAGGTAAATATAGAAAAATATAAGAAGTTAAAATCCTTGTTTAATAGTAAGGCCTTTATAAAGGCTACTAGCCTCTAGAGAAATACCTAGGTAATTTAAAGGGGTAATTTTTCAGCGAGTACTACCCCTAAAAAAGAAGATACTAGTATCCTAAATCGGTAGATACTTAATCTAGGTTCTAATATCTATATATATAACTCTAAGGCTTTTAGTTAGTAAACTACTTAGATAGTAAATTCTAAAGATAAAATCGCTGCGGGAGGTAGTATATACCCTATATTAGAATAGGGTACTATTATAATTACGATTAATTCTCCTACAGGCCTAAAGGATATTAAGTTAATAGAAGTTGCTTACGTCTCTTAGTTGCTAACTAATATAATAGCCCTAATTAGAAATAGGAAATAGAGTATCTAGTTCAACTTAGGTAGAGATTACTTTTACTAGTATAATTACTACAATATTATTTGTTATTTAGAGTTGTTTAATAGCTACTAACTACTAGACGTAGACCTAGTAAAAAGGCCTCTACTCAATTTACTTTCCGGATATAAGATAGTCGTAGTAATTAAGGAAAAGCTTTTCTATTACTAGTAACTAATACGAATTATTTCTTTAGCTGAAGTATACTAATTATTAGGCTACCTAGGTAGAGATTTAGTATTAGCCCTATCTTAGGCAGTTAAGAGTATCTAGTTAAGCGATTAGGAAGTACTAGTATAGTAAGATTGCTAGATATATATATAAGCGAAGTTATTACAGTAGATTAGCTAGTATAGTTAGTTTTATCTAACTACTAAACTATTCGAGAGAATCGTGATTAATATTATATAACTTTAGAAGGACCGCGAGAAGTATTATAATAGTAAGAGATATCTATTTTATATAGTTAATTAGGTGTCCTGGTAGTATAAGAGATTTACGATATATAATCGGTTAAAATCTACCCTTATAAAAGCCTTTAAAATACTGTTAGCAAAAATTAAATAATAGTATAAAAGAAAGATTGTATATATCTGTATAGATAACAATTTAAGCTTCTTAGAACTTATAGAAGTATTATTTAATTAAGAAATTGTAATTAAAGCTCGCGCGCCTTATACGCCTAAGTAGAATAGTCTAGCGGAGTAAGTAGGGTACTAAATTATAACCCGCGCGCGCGCTCTTATAATAGAAAGTAATATCTTTAATAAATATACTAACGAATTAGCTTATACAGCGATATACCTACTTAATAGGATGCTGATTGTAAGCCTTCGATTTAAAACCCTATATAAGGCCGTTTTTAGCTATAAACTGTCTCTTATTTACCTTTAAGTTATAGGATTGCGAGTATACGTTTTAGATAAAACTCTATTAAGAGGTAATAAACTAGTATTATAGGTACTAATTAGGAAACTCTTATAATATAGAAGTACGAATATATACCGAGTGCTGATTCTAAAACTAAAATAGGTACTTAATACTAGGGATGTTGTATTTAGCAATATTATATCTAGTAAGGAGGAGGAATATCCGCTAAAAGAATCCCTAGAGAAGATTCTTTTTCAAATTAATAATATTAAGAGCTCTATTAATAGTAGCGATAATAAAACGATTAAAGTTATAGAAGCGATCTATAAGGATCGGCTATCTAATTAAGATATTTCTACTAAGTTAGCAGGTAATTTAATTAGTAAGAAAGCCTATTAGTAGGAGAATACTGTTTTTAAAGAATAAATTAACGATATTACTAGTAATTAGGAACTTCTAACGCTAGAATTAATACCAGCACTAGTACTAAAAAATTAGGATACCCCTGCAGCGCTACTAGTAGATAGTAAGAATACTACGTTTAGCGATAATTTGTTATAAGGATAGTAACTGTCGCCTTCTTATACTTCTATACCCTTAAGAAGAATAAATAATACCCTGCGGAGGGAAGAAATTAGTAGTTAAATATTAAAAGATAATATAATCTAAGGAGGTAGGTCTCTATATAGCCGCAGGCTGCTTTAGTTATACTTTACTACTTTCGCAGTACTATCTAATAGCGAGTTAATACTGGCAAATTATATAAAGGAAACTTGTACTATCGGAAAATATTATCGTAATTAGCTTCTGCTAGAACTAAAGTACTATAAGAATCTAAAGAATTACCCTTTTAGTACTAGCTTCTATAAAGCCTGTCGCGCTGAATTATAGAAGTAGGAGGATATAGATATCTAGAAAAAGATAATAATCCTCTAAAATTCTGCTAAAATTCTCCTAGTAATATAGGTATTTGCATATAAATTTAATGAGGACGGTTTCCTATACAAATTTAAGGCTAGATTAGTCGTATACAGCGATCTACAATCTTAATAGAAAGATACTTATACTACTATACTAGCTGCACGAACTTTTTACTTTCTAATATTAATTACAACTTATTTTAAACTTAATATATACTAGTTTAATGTTGTTAATACGTTCCTTAACTACTAATTAGATAGGTTAATATATATCTATATACTAGAAGGTTTCGTATATAAGTATAGGAAATATCTACAACTATAGAAAGTTATATACAGCTTTAAGGATGCTCTAAAACTTTAGTATTATAAGCTAGATAGGACTCTGAGATAATTAGGCCTTAAAATAGTACTAGGAATATCTTGCTTATATATAAACGATAAGCTAATCATCTTCTTTTACGTTAATAATATTATAATCCTAGTTTACCTATTAAATATCTCTACTAAGTAGAAATTTGAATCGTAATTAAGCAATAAATATAAACTTCGATCTCTTAGAAATCTAAATTAGTTTCTAGGAGTTCGAGTCGTACGTGATATATAGCAGCGTAAGACCTAGCTACTACAAGACTTATTTATTAATAAGGTAGCAGCGCGATTTAATATTACGGTTAATAAGAAGGCGCTGAGTACGCCTCTATATAAGAATATACTGCTAGCTGCTACTAAGAAATCCTCTAATAGGATATCTTACTACTAACAACTAATTAGTTGTCTAGCCTAGATTATAGTTTTTATATGCTCTAATATCGCGCGAGCGTACTTAATATTATTATAATACCTCTAGAACCCTAACAATTATTATATTAATACTGCTTTAAGGGTATAGCGATATCTGATTAGTATAAAGTACTTAGCAATTATAGTAATAGCTGATAATATATAAAATACCTCTACTATTAGCTAGATTAGTAATACTAATTATATTAACCCTGCAGAGTAATTACTATTCTATAGTATATCTAATACAGCCTTCGGCGATAATTCTAATACTCGTTAAAGTTCTTACAGCTATATATTTCAACTTTTTAGGATGCTGATCGATTAGAAAGCCTCAATTCAGCGTACGGTTATAAAATCAACTACTAAGGCAGAATTATTAGTACTATCAGTCGCCGGATCAGAAATAGAGTAGTAGTAGAAGGCCTTCGCCTTACTGCGCTTCTATATTAACGCGTAACCAGTACTACTTTGCGATAATTAATAAATAGTAGATATCGTAAATAAGCTATCTAAGCGTCTTAATACCAAACTTCGCCATGTGGATATATACCAGTACTAGCTATATCAAGAAGTAGTAGAGTAGAGACTTACAATTAGTTAGCAACCGACGAATCTTATACCAGCCGACGGCCTTACAAAAGTTTTGCAGCCGCAATAATACTAAAGGTTTATTAAGCAACTGAAAATGGAAGATATTTCAGCCAGAATCGAATCTCAGGAATTTCTATCAGCTAAATAAATCGATTACTAATAAGAATCTTAGAGGGTGATTAAAAATTGATTATAACTCACCCTATATCACATCAAATTGATATTTCTGCAAGCGTACTTAGCTCTACCACCAGTTACTCTATACAATTTACCTCTTTTGGTATAGTATCTACCTTCATTTTTTTCGACGCAGCTTCTCCTTCGCAGTCAAAGCTGGGGGGGTGTGTCATGGGGATTTTCGGCTAGTCTGCCGAGCTGTATCAGATAT
>ML986887.1:0-36234 GCA_010094045.1 Lojkania enalia | reverse complement strand
ATTAAAGGCTATATGAATATTAAACTTAGTAAAGATTACTACCTTAGTAGGCTTAAATAAGAGTTTATCTATATATAGTATCGGATATATATTCTTATAGGTAAGAGTATTAAGTTTATAATAATCTATATAGATATATAGGTCGCTATTAGGTTTATAAATATAAAGGATTAGAGATATGAAAGAGTTTAGACTCTACTTAATATACCTATTCTATAGATTATCTATAATATACTTCTTAGTTACCTCTAGCTCCTTAATATTCTACTTATATAACAGGCTGTAACTATTAGGGAGGGGTTCTATAAGAACAATCTTATAATTATAAGAGTAGTATTTCGGTAATTAATAAGCTGCAGTTTTACTAAATATATTCTAATACTTATAATATTTAGATAGTAATCGGAGATTTACTAGTACTTTATTTTCAGCCTCGTCTTTCAGCTCTAGGGCTTACTTATCTTTAATTAGCTACTTAATTTCGTATAGAGACGTGGAGAAAAACTCGTTCTCTTTCCTCTTTATATTAAAGTAGAAAGCATTAGCTATAATAAGAGTAATAATAGAAGAATAGATTTTCTTCGGATTAGATCCGGACTTTATTATATACAGGCGTATAGGAGCTCTAAGCTTATTTAGACTATAGGCTATAAGAGATTAATATAGTTTTAGTAGTCTTAATAGACCTTTAATATAATAGATAGTTGGACTGTAGGACTATTAATACTAGTTCTTTTCTTATAGAGTGTTGCGTTGCTAGATATCTAGCTTTACCTTCTTATTATATACTAGCTAAGTTAATTATATAAGAAGAGAAGGTGATAGATTATAAATAGTAGGATACTTAGAGGGCTATATAATCTAATTCTTATCTGTATCTAGCTGGAGTTGAAAGTAATATAACTATTTAATACTAATAATACAATCCTAAGTATCTAGGTCTATAATAATAAATAGATAGTTTCGGATAGTTCTTCTATTAATTTATAGGTATTAGTAGATATACTAATTAATTAGGGTTTAGATTCAGTCCTAAAACCCTTTAACGGTAATTTTAAAGGATAAGTGCTGTATTAATATATATAGGGTTTAGAAGAACGATCTAGCTACTATAGAATTAAAGAATAGAAAGCCTTAAATATCTATATTAATAAGAGTATTTAGTTATATACTAACGCCTTTTAAATATAGAATAGTAGGGATTTAGAAATACTTTCCTCTAAATAAATACGATAAATTAATATTTAATAAGTTGTACTTACTTAAACCTAAGATAGAAAGTTTTCTTAAGCGTTTCTATTTCCCACCTAAGAACTATCTAGGTGGTACTTATTTACGTCTAGAAACTCTTCTTCCTTAATCTTCTCTTATTTAACCTCTATTTCTTATATTTTAAGAATTATATATTCGTTTATAAAGTATCCTAGTTTACTATAATTATAATAATTACCTAGAGTTATATACCTTTTAGGTGTAAGAGCCTTACTAGGTTATTAGAAAGTAATTATAGTAGAACGAGGTGTTAATATTAGAGTAGATTAGGATAGTATTAGATTATAGGTTACTTTAGATAAACTCTTAGAAGCCTTCTAATACTAATCCGAATTTATTTTAGCTATAACTTATAGGCTAACAGTTTATTTTAGAAGGTTAGAAATATTCCTCCTTTCTATATTATAGGCTGTTAAGTAGACGACTATAGTATTAAAGGAGCCTTTCTATATAAGCTTAAAGCTAAAGTTTAGTATCTTTAGGCTGGGGAGAATCTTATCCTATAGGTAGAAGAACTATTTAGATTAGGATACAAATCCCCTAATAGCTGTACTAATAAAGCGAGCTTTAAAAGTTGGGAACACTTCTCTCTTATTTATCTTTAGGACTTAAAACGCCTATCGCACCTCTATCTCTTTATTACCTATAATAAAATATAATTATAGAAGCAAAATTATTTCTTTAATATTTTTAAACTAATACTAGTCTAATTTAGTTAGGTATTTTAGTTCTAGATACCTTTTTATAGTACTAGAGGTATATTTCTATACTAACGCTATATATATATACTCTATCCGATAGTAATCTATATTAATCTTAAGTTGGTCTAGGATTAAGGCTCGCTATTATTTAAATATAGGTTTACTACTATCTATAAGGCTTTTAATCTTAGGCGTACGTTTAGTAAGGTAGGCTTAAGGGGGTTTAGGGGTAGTTGAGAGGTTTTTTACTAGGGGAGTTGTAAAAGTTTTTTAGTATATTATTAGTTCTAATTTAGTAGTTTATAGAGGTTAATTAGGACTAATAGTTCTCTATTATATTAAGCGTATAATCTCCTCTTATAAAATTGTGATTTATTCCTTAAGGGTTAGTTTACTCTAATTTCCCTCTAAATTAGATAGGTTCTTTATTATAGGCCCTATAGAGAGGGGTCTGCCTGTTATAAGGCCCCCTATAGAAGGTAACAGTTGTTCTACACGCGTAAATAGAAGTTTACTTTTACTACAACTTATATATATATCGATTCTAGTATAGGAATTAGAAGGTAAATTATAGTTAGATATCAGCGGTTACCTCTAATTCTAATAGGTTATTAGTAGTCTCTAAGTTTCTACCTAGGCGTACTCTACGCAGCTTTTCTAAAAGCAATCCTAATTATAGAAGATAGGAAGTTCTAAACCTAAAGGCTTTAGTTAATAAAAGGTCTTTAAGATTCTATCTAGATAACTAAATAATTTAATATAATAGTATATAAATATTATAATCTAAACTAAATTAAGTATATTTTAGACTTAGATATAGTTAAATAAATAATCGATACGATATTATTAAAGAGGCTATTACTAGTAGTATTAAGTTCTTCTATATAATATAACGGCGTAGGTAAGATAATAGGTCTAAATATATTACAAATCTACTTAGAGGTATATAGAAGTACGTAGAGGATTAGGGACCTAGAAATTCTATTAACACCTATAGGCCTTATATAAAAAGATATAGAAGAACTACTAAGCTACTTATAAGGGAGTATACAACTATATACGGAAGGGAAAAGGGGTAGAACCGGGGGTAGAATAAGATAAGCGAAAAGCTTTAGGATAAGGTTATATATAAAGCTTTTCGTGAAACGATTTCTTTACATTATTATATCTACTAATTATTATAAAATAGTATAAAGACTATCTCTATACTAAACCTTACGTAATTAAAGACTCTAGTCTACTATTACAGCTTACTACCTACTATAGATAGAGCTAGTAGCTTAGCTTTAGTTGTTAACTTAGTAACTAAGCGCTATATTATTACTTTCTAGTTAATAGATAGGCTATAGAGCTTAAATAGGTAGCCTTATAAGCTGTAATACATCTCTTAATTATCTGTAAATACTATATCTAATACTCTATAGAATAGTAGCTTATACTTATTATTAAAGTAGGTTATATTTTCCTAATCTAGTCTAGATACTTATAAGCCTAGCCCTCTTATACTAATTATATATTTCTAGACGTGCTCTGCTATTTAAATATAATTCTATCCTAGATTTTTAAGATAGATTATTAGAGCTAAATAAGCTTTTAAGATATCTAGGCGCGTATAAACTACTAGATATCTTAGGAATCTAACTAGCTGCTAATAATATTTAGTTCTCTAATAGTTTAGCTCCTCTATATTTAATACTAGATAGTTATTAACTAGAGGTACTATAAGATAACTTTTTTACCCCTACTTCTATAGTTTATACTTAGCTACGACCTTATTAATAAACGAGTTTTAACTAAGCTAGATTCTACCTATATTCTAGTCTCAGACTATTCTAATTTCTAAGAACTACCGGAGCTATCTAAGTAAGTATAGTTTATACTATAATTTTAAGCCTACTTTAAATTACTAATATATAATAAAGTAGTTTAGGTAGACTAGAACAACTATATTATTAATATAGAAGAATACTATTAGGCTCTTATTTCTAAATAGATATAGGACTTCTTAGATTAGTTATAGTTCTAGTTTAAGCAGCAAGCTCTTAAACTACTTATATTAGAGTAGAAGAGTATCTTTTAGGCTATAAAAAGCTTTCCTTATCTCTAGCAGCTTACCTAGTTCCTATATAAATCCTTCTAGCGTATGGGCGTATATTAGTCTATCTAATAGTATATTTAGGAAAGCGTTAGTAATATCGTATTAATAGGCGTATAGTCTAAAAGCTGCTGCTAGAGCGACTAAGAATTAGAATACTTATACTACTAGAGTAGTTATATATATATTTCCCCAGTCCTACTATAGGTCTCCTCTAATAACTAGCCTAGCTTTAAACTTATATAGATATCTATTCTTATCGAATTTGTATATAAATACCTATATTAGCGGTAGAAGCTTAATCTCTTGCTATATACTAGCTCTAGTCTTTATTATATAAACTAGATAGCCCTTACTATAGCAGCTCTAAAGCTCTACTACTACTACTTTCTTAAATTTAATTCTAAATAGATACCTCTTAAGCTACTTCTATTACTTTAGTAGAAGTAGTAGCTAATCTATATATAGACTAATCCTGGGCTAATTAGCTAGTATATTACTACTTGTCTTCTACTATAACACTTCTATAAACGCTATATAGTATATATAGGGTATTTTATAAGTTCTAGTCTCCGTAATATTTCTAGTATTAAGCTAACTACTAATTTCGTCGCGTCTATTTATATTATTTAATTATTAGTCTAAAGCCTCTACTTTTAGCTTAATTTAATACCAGCTTTTAAGGAGGCTAATTATTACTTCTAGATACTCGTCGCGATTATCTTAACTATATATTTCTAGAGTATCTTCTAGTATTATAATACTGCTAACTACTAGATACTCTACTCTAGCTAGCTTACTTAATTATTACTAACCTAGCTTCTATTTAAGCTATTTAAGCTTATTATCTAATATCTTCTTACGCGATTGAAGAGTTAATTAATCTAGTATCTATTTAAACTCTATATTATTTAGCTTATAACTCTCTTTAATATTAAGTACTACAGCTGCTAGATATAGCGTCTATTTATCTAGAAAGATAAGATCTTTATACAATTCTGCAGGTAGTAGGATAATATTTCTAGTCCTAATAATTCTGTCTAACTCTAGCATCTAGATGTAATAGATATTTGTAGAGTTATATCTTATAAAGCGTCTAATTAGCATATAAGATTATAGTTTCTCTCTCTAGTATAGGTAATAATTTAGAATATATACTTTAGCTTCTAATATACTAAAATAAGCTACTAATAGTCTAGTTCCGCGTACTATCTTATATAGAGTATACTAGTCTAGAGCTTCGGTCGGCGTTTAATTAAGGAGATAAACTACTAAGAGCAGGCACTTATTTAATACTTCTATTAGTAGCCCTACATCTATCTTTATAGCTCTTCCCCGTATAACTAGTAACTACTCTACTCTCTCTATTAGACTATTCTGCTCTTTAGTATACTCTACTTATAGTTCTACTAAGATTTCTAGGTCTTTAAAGATATTAAGTATCTTAGAATATCTACGCTTACTATTAAACCTAATAGCTTTAATCTACATATTAAATTAAGCTTTAAGTTTAACTAGTAATCTCTATACTATATATTATAGTATTATTATATTCTTATTTAGTAGGCAGCAGGCTTTATACTATCTACTATACTAGTAGACTATATAGAATATCTAGAGGTTTCTATTATAGTAGTACTCTAATCGATCGCATATCTAAACTAAATCTATTCCTAGTCTCTTAAATAGTTCTTAGACTAGTTTCTAAGAAGCTCTTCTACTTACTATCTTATAGAGCTTAGACTAGATATAGATAGTATATTCTATCTATTTTAGAGCTTAATTTCTCTACTACTACTACTTAATTAACTTAAGTCTATTAATATAAGTAGGTAGATAAACGACTACCTTCTAGCTAGTATAGCCGAATACCTTATAAGCTTATATAGGTATAAGTTCTAGCTACTTATAAGCTGTATAAAAAGGCCTTAGTCTATATTATACTATATATACTAATAGAGATAGTTGTATACTATCCTCTATATCTATTAGCTAATATCTAGATGTGCGCATGAGATAGTATATAATATTTAATAGATCTATCTAATATAGATAGTCTCGTTCTAAGTTAAAATAGATTCCTACTATACTATAGTATAAGAGACTAACTACGCTTATAAACATCTCTGGGATATATACTATATATAAGAGTAGGATAGTCTTAATTCTAATAAGCGTTTATACTTATAGCTAGACTTCTCTCTATTTTTAAATTAGCAGCAGCTATCCCTCTATATATATATAGTTGTCTGGTCTAGACTATTATATCGTTCTCCAGCTATAAGACTTATTATTAGTAATATAGGTATTTAAGCTAGGGTCTATAATCTATCTATTAAGTAGTAATAGCTAATACTAATACTATTTAGCTTATATAACTCTAAGCTATAGAGCTGAAGCTACTATAGATTTTACTAATCGACTTAAGTTTAGAGCTACTATTACAGCTGGTTCTAATAGTTAATACCTATTATCCTCTCTTTTTATTATATTTAATACTGGCGCTAAGACTATTATAGAGCCTATAAAGCCTACTAATACTACTAGTCGCTTCTTAGTATTATAGAGCACCTTTAACCTAGAAGATTTTAATATCCTAAACTTCTAGAATTTCTATTTAATATCTTAATCTAGCTGCTAACCTAATAGGTATAATATTAAGTTAATATATAGATACTACTTAAATTTATAACTATCTCTATAAAGGTAGACTATCTATCTTAATTATTAAAGTTTCTAGCTACTATTAGTCTACTATAACTGTATTAGTTACTATAGTATAATACTAAGTATTATAAATGTCTCTAGCTTTAATATAATTAGTCTAATACGATAATAGTATAACGTATATTAGGCTACTAGGTCTGAGATACTTATATATAGTTTATCGTCTATTTTAGACTTAATAAGCAGCGATAGCTTATTTACTATCTAACTATCGTCTAAGCTCTTAACTATAAGAATAAAATTCTACTAAGCTTAATTCCCCTATACTTCTAATATACTTACTAGACTTATAACGCGCGTTGTTTTAAGCTAATCCTTAAACTAGGTATCTAGATTCCCCTTTCTTAGTTATATTTTAAGCGTCTAGTATCGAGCTTATAGCTGTATACTATACTTAGCTTTACTTAGGTAGAGATGCTTCTTAAGAGTCTATAGTCGATTATATATAGTCTTATAGTCTACAATTAGATAGATATATTAAACTGCTATCGTCTTTAATATCTCCTACGTAAATTCCCTAAGAGTTTTCTCTTTCTACAGCTATCGCGCCTCGCTATAGCTATACGTCTTATACTAGGCTTTATATCTTACCAATTCTTAATTAGTTAGATCTATAATATCTATTTCAGTATCTACTACCTTAGTATTACTATCTATTCTATAGAAATCTCTAAACTACTTCTTAATTAGCTTCTTAGTATTTAGTTAAAGGACTAGCTCCTTACTAAAGTCTGGGTCTACGTATTTCTAGAGCTGGTTCCAGTCCGCACTATCCTTCTATAAAAACAGCTACTATATCTAGTACTTTAACTTATTAAGAATAACTATAGCCTTAGTAATAAGTAGATCTAATTCTATTATCTTTTTAATATATTATATCGCGTTAATCTGTTAAGATCTCTACTATAACTAGTTTTAAGCTCTCTAGCTTTCTAACTAGCCTAGCGACGTTAAGGTAATTAAGGTCTTAATAAATAAGATATAATTAACTAACTAAGTTTATATTAATCAGCTCTAGTCTATCTATATAGAACGTAGTAGTAGTTAAAGAGCTTCTAGGCTTATAACTGTTAGAGCTAGCTAGCTTTAATAAGGGTTAGAAAAACTACGTCTATTAACTAGAAATGCGAGATATACTATATATATATCTCTAGACCTACTAAAAGGCTAACTGTAAATAGCTTAGCCGTAATATTATTATCTACTAGTAGTATTATAAGGGTATTCTAATTCTTTAGTACTAGCGCTAGTATTAATTCTAGTATTAGAAGTCCCTAATTACTAGTAATATCGTCGATTTATTCTTTAAAAATAGTATTCTTCTACTAATAGGCTTTCTTACTAATTAAATTTCCTACTAACTTAGTAGAGATATCTTAATTAGGTAGCTAATTCTTATAGATCGCTTTTATAACTTTAATCGTTTTATTATTACTACTATTAATAGAGCTTTTAATATTATTAATTTAAAAAAGAATCTTATTTAAGAATTTTTTTAGCGGATATTGCTCCTCCTTACTAGATATAATATTGCTAAATATAATATCTCTAGTATTAAATACCCGTTTTAGTTTCGGAATTAGTATTTAGTATATATTTATACTCCTATATTATAAGAGTTTTCTAATTAGTACCTATAACACTAGTTTATTACCTCTTAATAGAGTTTTATCTAAAATATACGCTTGCGATCCTATAATCTAAAAGTAAATAAGAGATAGTTTATAGCTAAAAACGGCCTTATATAGGGTTTTAAATCGAAGGCTTACAATCGGCGTTCTATTAAATAGGTATATTACTGTATAAGCTAATTTATTAATATATTTATTAGAGATATTATCTTCTATTATAAGAGCGCGCGCGTGGGTTATAATTTAATATTCTACTTATTTTATTAAGCTATTCTACTCAGGTGTATAAGATACGCGAGCTTTAATTATAATTCCTTAATTAAATAATACTTCTATAAGTTCTAAGAAACTTAAGTTATTATCTATATAGATATATACGATCTTTCTTTTATACTATTATTTAATTTTTACTAATAGTATTCTAACGGCTTTTATAAGGGTAGATTTTAACTAATTATATATCGTAAATTCTTTATACTACTAGAACACCTAATTAACTATATAAAATAGGTATTTCTTACTATTATAATACCTCTTATAGTTCTTCTAAAATTGTATAATATTAATTACAATTCTCTTAAATAGTTTAGTAGTTAAGTAAAGCTAATTATACTAGCTAATCTACTATAATAACTTCGCTTGTATATATATCTAGTAATCTTACTATACTAGTACTTTCTAATTACTTAACTAAATACCTTTAACTACTTAAGGTAGGGTTAATATTAAATCTCTATCTAAATAGTCTAATAATTAGTATACTTTAGCTAAAGAAATAATTTATATTAGTTACTAGTAATAGAAGAGTTTCTCCTTAATTACTACAACTATTTTATATCCGGAAAGCGAATTAAGTAGAGGTCTTTTTATTAGATCTATATTTAGTAGCTAGTAGTTGTTAAATAACTCTAAGTAATAAATAATATTATAGTAATTATACTAGTAAAGATAATTTCTACCTAAGTTAAACTAAATACTCTATTTTCTATTTCTAATTAGGGCTATAATATTAGTTAGTAATTAAAAGATATAAACAACTTTTATTAGCTTAATATTTTTTAGGCCTACGGGAGAATTAATTATAATTATAATAGTACCCTATTCTAATATTATAATAGCGTAGGTAAGATAATAGGTCCGAATGCAGCACGAATCTACTTAAAGGTATATAGGAGTATGTAGAGGTTTAAGGACCTAGGAATTCTATTAACACCTATAGGCCTTGTATAAAAGGATATAGAAGAACTACTAAGCTACTTATAAGGGAGTATATAACTATATATAGAAGGGAAAAGGGGTGGAGCTAGGGGTAGGATAAGATAAGTAAAAAGCTTTAGGATAAGGTTGCATATAAAGCTTTTCGTAGAACAATTTCTTCGCATTATTATACTACCCCCCTTCTTATAGGCTGATAGTCCCTATCTATACTAGTTTAGGAGGGAATTAGGACTATTATAGATAGGTTCTAGTATAAAGAAATTTCTTTAAAATATTTATTAGTAAGGGCTAATACGTACAGTTCCCTATAGAGATACGTTTATATATTAATATAATATTAAGTAAGGTTTTTTACGGTAAATATAATTAACCTATATATTAGCTAGTAACTACTATTATAATAGTTTATTAATATTGCAATTTCGTCGCATATAGTAACGAGTATTTACTAGCTTTAGTATATTATTAGGTTGCTGTTAACTAAGCTTTCTTAATTAAATAACAACTTCTACTCCGTACGTATTATTATACGTCCCTAGAACCGTTAATTATTAAAGTATTACTAACGCCTCTTAGAAAAAATTAATTAATATACTACTCCGCCTACCTTCTAAAGCCTTTTTAGAGGCCTTCTAAGTTATCTACCTTTAGATTATATATATACTCGCCTGCGGGTAGTATATAATATTTACCTTTTAGTTCTTAAGATTAAAAAAATGCGAGTATTACACCTTATAAAATAAAAAGTATAACCCTATACAAATCGCATCTAATACTAGTAGAGTATTTACTACTAACGTACTTATAGATCCCCTCCTACTATAAGGAGGAGTTTCTAGTTCTCTAGGGCTATCTTAAACTATAGGTAGCAGCCTAATATATAGGGGATAAGGAGGATAAAAAAGTAGCTTTTAAGGCTATTTCGGAGTCTACTTATAGCCTAGCGCTTATAGCCTAGGTTGTAAAGAGTTAGGAAGCTAGCTTTTTTAAGGCTAGTATCTAGGTAGCTTTATTCTACTAGAGTACTAAGTTACTCTATCGGGTTTCAGCCTTAAAGGCTCTAATATCTAGCTTTTAAACTAATATCGCGGCGCTCTCAGGCGGCTAAAAATAAGGTAGAAAAGGTTTAGGAGAAGTCTAGAGGAAAAGAAGGGGAAGGAGGGTAGAGGAGAAGAGGACTAAGAAGGTATCCGACAGCCTACTATTAGACCCTCCAGATTTTATAGAGGAGTAATTTTAGGCCTATACTTTAGTTTTTAAATCTACTACTTAACTCTTATATATTATTATCTACTAGATAATCTATATTCTCTATACTATTCTTATATACCTTAATCTATTTAGTTAGGGCTTTTAAGGGTCCTAGCTAATTTGGATACTTATTATAAAAAGCTTTCAGCTTATAAAGTAAACCTATAAAATTTAAGGCTTTATACTAGATTAGGTTAAAATTATATCCTACCTATTTTATACAGTATTTAAGGGTCTTATAATATAGTTTACTAGCTAGTATTTCCTTAACCTCCTACTCTTCTACCCCTTTAATAGCGATAGCGGGTGGTTTCGGATCTTCTTACCCTAGTAGAAGGTTCTAGGGGTTTTTATATAGTAGGTTTAGTATAAAAATATTATATATTCTCAACCCTAGAGGTAGCTATAAATAGTATAAGTTTCTAACCTATTCTAGTACTTTAAAAGGTCCCTCCTATTAATCGGATAGCTTTTAGCTCGGTCTCTAAACCGTAAAATTCTTAGTATTTAGGTAGACTATATTACCGATCTGCTAATTAATCGGTTACTAGTAATAGTTAATAATAGATTATATACGATTCTAAGCCTTCTTAATATTAGCTTTTACAGTTTCTTAGGCTGTATATATATAAATTACTAGAGTTAAAACGTTCTTATAATTTAATTTATCTATTGCGGTAATAGAATTACTAGAATATTTCTAATTCCAACTTTAATAGAGCTCAGATCCGTATAAGATCTAATATAGGGATATTCTAATAGTTGTATAGGGTAGAGTCGCTTATACTCGGTCGATTATAGATAATAGAGAACTCTAGTTATTCTAGTAGAAGGATATAAAAGAGCGCAGTCACTAATCGATGTACTTATTTATAATCTCTATCTATCCGTTAGTTTCTTTATAATAAGTAGTAGATAGTTTAATCTTTACGCCTAAGATATAGCAGAATTTAGACTAGAAACTAAATATAAACTAAGGTTTTCAGTCTAAAATAATACTTTCGGGCGTATAGCTAAAGCAGTATACCTATTAAATAAATAATTCGGCTATTCTCTATACGTTAATTATACGATAGTAGGGAATAGATACTGTTTATTTAGACAGGCGATTAATTACTACTATAATCTAATTATATCCGGACTTATCTATAGAGAAATCCTTAAAATTAATATATAGGTACTATATTAGTTAATTTAATATAAGAAGTAGGTGGATAAAACCTAGAGTTTGGATTTATATTAGATAAGCTTTATAATATAGGATATAATTCCGTATATATTGTTTATAAGTAGCCTCTATACCCTTCTAGTAGTACTTCTAAAATAGTAACTAATAGGTTTTAGTAGCGCTTAGGTGTGCGGAGGATACTTAGTTGTAAATCTCTTATATAAGCTATATATAAAGGCTTAAATCTAATAGAATATATAAACAATTGTTGTAGAGGAGTAGTCTATTCTCTATCCAATACTTGTAGGGTAAAAGGGTACGTTCCTGTATAAAGAAGGCTTAGTTTTCTTATAGTAATATATCGATTAACTCTAGAGAGTCTAGTAATATAACCTACTCCTAGCCTTTAATAATATTTAGTATAGCCGCTTAAGTTATTATTTAGATAATATAGGACTAAGCTAATTCAGTATTAATTTAGAGGTAAAGTTAATACAGTCTAAATAGGACTCTTAACTAGTTATTAGTTTAAGCCGCTTTTAAGTTTTCTATATCTTATTCGCGATAACTAAAGATATCTACTCTAGTATTATTCTTATCTAGAGTATACTCGATTCGGAACTGATACTAAACTAATTCCTTAGTCTAATAAACTTAATAAGTATTAAGTACTTTTATAGTTATAAAATATTCGAGTAAACGATAATTAGTATATACTAGAATCCTAGTAGCTACTAAAGTAAGTTCTACCCTCTATTACTTAAACGTAGTAACAATTATAAATAGTTTCTTATTATAGATCTCTTAGTTCAGTTCTAAACCGGATAGAACTTTACTATAGAATACTATAGGGTACTATTTTCCGTTAGAATATTTCTATAATAGTGCTTCTATAACTACTCTATTAGAGGTATTAGTTTCCATTTTTATTTCTAATATAGGGTTAAAGTAGTAGAGTGTAGGTATACTTAATAGGGCTGACTTTAATTTCTTAAAGGTAATATTATATTCTAAAGTCTATATAAAAGAGGTTATAGAATTCTATAGTACGATAATTAGCTTTACAACACGCGAGAATTCTAGTATAAACTATTAATAGAATCTAGTAAAATCTAAGAAGGATTTTACACCCGTTATAGTAGTAGGTAGCTACTAGTTGTATAGTACTTCTACCTTCTCTAGGTTAACCTTAAGGCCTTTATTTAAGAGGATATAGCTAAGGTATTTAGTTTAGATAATATAGAATTCGCTCTTCTTAATATTAATTTATAACTCTACTTAATATAATCTCTTAAGAACTTTCTTAATATAAATAGCATGTGTCGCCTTATCTTTAAAGTAGATAAGAATATCGTCTAGATAAGTAATATAGAAGTTATTTAGGTAGTTAATTAGTATATTATTTATATAGTACTAGTAAGTTACTAGACTATTATATAATCTAAAAGGTAGAACTTTATACTTATAGGTTCTATATTAAATCTAAAAGGTAGTATATTTCTTAGAATTAGGGTCTATTCTAATTTTATTAAAGGCTGCGCGAATATTAAATTTAGTAAAAATTGCTACCTTAGTAGGCCTAGATAGGAGTTTATCTATATATAGTATCGGATATATATTTTTATAGGTAAGAGTATTAAGTTTATAATAATCTATATAGATATATAGGTTACTATTAGGTTTATAGATGTAAAGGATTAGAGATATAAAGGAGCTCCGACTCTACTTAATATACCTATACTATAGATTATCTATAATATACTTCTTAGTTACTTCTATCTTCTTAATATTCTACTTATATAACGGGCTGTAACTATTAGGGAGGAGTTCTATAAAGATAATCTTATAATTATAAGGGTAGTATTCTAGTAATTAATAAACTATAGTTTTACTAAATATATCCTAATACCTATAGTATTTAGATAGTAATTAGAGATTTACTAGTACTTTGTTTTCAGCCTTATCTTCTAGCTCTAGGGCTTACTTATCTTTAATCAGCTGCTTGATTTTGTATAGAGATGTAGAGAAAAACTTGTTCTCTTTCCTCTTTATATTAAAGTAGAAAGTATTAGCTAAGATAAGAGCGATAATAGAAGAATAGACTTTCTTTAGATCGGGTTCGGACTTTATTATATACGGGCGTATAAGAGCTTTAAGCTTATTTAGATTATAAGCTATAAGAAACTAATATAGTTTTAGCAGTCTTAATAAACCCTTAATATAATAGATAGTTAGACTATAGGACTATTAATACTAGTCCTTTTTCTATAGAGTATCGCGTCGCTAGATATCTAGCTCTACCTTCTTATTGTGTGCTAGCTGAGTTAATTATATAAGAAGAGAAGGTAAAGAATTATAAGTAGTAGGATACTTAGAGAGCTATATAATCCGATTTTTATCTATATCTAGCTGGAGTTGAAAATAATATAACTATTTAATACTAATAATATAATTCTAAATACCTAGATCTATAATAATAAATAAATAGTTTTAGATAGTTCTCCTATTAATTTATAGGTATAAGTAGATGTATTAATTAACTAGGGTTTAGATTCGGTCCTAAAAACCTTTAACAGTAATTTTAAAGGGTAAGCGCTGTATTAATATATATAGAGTTTAGGAGAGTAATCTAGCTACTATAAAATTAAAGAATAGAAAGCCTTAAATATTTATATTAATAAGGGTATTTAGTTATATACTAACGCCTTTTAAATATAGGATAGTAGGGATTTAAAAGTATTTTCCTCTAAATAAATATAATAAATCGATATTTAATAAGTCGTATTTATTTAAGCCTAAAATAGAGAGTTTTCTTAAACGTCTTTATTTCCTACCTAAGAACTATTTAGATAGTACTTATTTACGTCTAGAAACTCTTCTTCCTTAATCTCCTCTTATTTAATCTCTATCTTTTATATTCTAAAGACTATATATTTATTTGTAAAATATTCTAGTTTACTATAATTATAGTAATTATCTAAGGTTATATACCTTTTAGGTATAGAAGTCTTACTAAATTATTAGAAAGCAATTATAGTAGAATAAAGTGTTAATACTAGAGTAGATTAGGGTAGTATTAGATTATAGATTACCTTAGATAAACTCTTAGAAACCTTCTAGTACTAATCTAAATTTATTTTAGCTATAATCTATAAGCTAGTAGTTTATTCTAGAAGGCTAGAAACGCTCCTCCTTTCTATATTATAGGCTGTTAAGTAGGCGATTATAGTATTAAAGGAGCCTTTCTATATAAGCTTAAAGCTAAGGTTTAGTATCCTTAGGTTAGGAAGAATCTTATCTTATAGGTAAAAGAACTACTTAGATTAGGATACGGATCCTCTAATAGCTATACTAATAAAGTAAGCTTTAAAAGTTAGGAACGCTTCTCCCTTATTTATCCTTAGGATCTAAAACGCCTATCGTACCTCTATCTCTTTATTACTTATAATAAAATATAATTATAGAAGCGAAATTATTTCTTTAATATTCTTAAACTAATACTAGTCTAATTTAGCTAGGTATTTTAGCTCTAGATACCCTTTTATAGTTCTAGAGGTATATCCCTATACTAATACTATATATATATGCTCTATTAGATAGTAATCTATATTAATCTTAAGTTAGTCTAGGATTAAAGCTCGCTAATATTTAAATATAGGTTTATTACTATCTATAAAGCTTTCGATCTTAGGCGTATATTTAGTAAGGTAGACTTAAGAGGGCTTAGGAGTAGCTAAAAGGTTTCTTACTAGGGGAGTTATAAAAGTTTCTTAGTATATTATTAGTTCTAATTTAGTAGTTTATAGAGGTTAATTAGAACTAATAGTTCTCTATTATATTAAACGTGCGATCTCCTTTTATAAAATTATAATTTATTTCTTAAGGGTTAGTTTACTCTAATTTCCCTCTAAATTAGATAGGTTCTTTATTATAGGCCTTATAGAGAGGGGTCTATCTATTATAGGGCCTCCTATAAGAGGTAATAGTTATTCTACACGTATAGATAGAAGCTTACTCTTACTATAACTTATATATATATCGGTTCTAGTATAGAAATTAGAAGGTAAATTATAGTTCGATATTAGCGGTTACCTCTAATTCTAATAGGTTATTAGTAGTCTCTAAATTTCTACCTAGGCGTACTCTACGCGGCTTTTCTAAAGACAATCCTAATT
Source organism: Lojkania enalia (assembly GCA_010094045.1). NCBI lineage: Eukaryota > Fungi > Ascomycota > Dothideomycetes > Pleosporales > Lojkania > Lojkania enalia. The sequence continues at coordinate 19,996 of ML986887.1, read as the reverse complement.
ATAGAGGATAGAAAGTTTTAAACCTAAAGGTTTTAATTAATAGAAGATTTCTAAGATTCTATCTAGATAATTAAATAATTTAATATAATAGTATATAAATATAATAATCTAAACTAAATTAGGTATATTTTAGACTTAGATATAGTTAAATAAATAATCGATACGATATTATTAAAGAGGCTATTACTAGTAGTATTAAGTTCTTCTATATAATATAATAGTATAGGTAAGATAATAGGTCTAAATACGGTATAAATCTACTTAAAGGTATATAGGAGTGTGTAGGAGTTTAGAAACCTAAGAATTCTATTAACACCTATAAGCCTTGTACAAAAGAATATAGAAGAACTATTAAGCTACTTATAAGGCAGTATACAACTATATATAGAAGGGAAAAGGGGCGGAGCTGGGGGTAGGATAAGATAAGCGAAAAGCTTTAGGATAAGGTTACATATAAAGCTTTTTATAGAACGATTTCTTTATATTATTATAAATATAGGATATATACTACCTTATATAGCAATTTTATCTTTAGAATTTACTATTTAAATAGTCTATTAACTAAAAGCCTTAGAGTTATATATATAAATATTAGAACCTAAATTAAGTATCTATTAATTTAGGATACTAGTATCTTCTTTTTTAGGGGTAGTACTCGCTAAAAAATTGCCCCTTTAAATTACCTAGGTATTTTTCTAGAGGCTAGTAGCCTTTATAGAGGTTTTACTATTAAACGAGGATTTTAACTTCTTATATTTTTCTATATTTACCTTTAAAGTATTCTTTTTTATCTAGTTATTCTTATTTAAAATATTATCTCAAGCTTTTAGTATTTTCTAATCTAGTATCTAGTTTAGTAGCCTAATTAATTCGTTTACGTACTTATAATTACTCTAGAAGTACTGCTTCTTATAGAAGTAGGGTGGTAGAGTATGTGATTGCGAATTGGATTTTTCTTAAGACTACTATATAGTACTATTAGAATTTGCTTAAAGAATTAATAGATATTATAAAGCTATAAATAAGTCGAGCGCCTTTTATAGATTAAAATATCTATAATAGTTAGTATATTAGTATACTAATTGTTTAATTATAGGAATTAGTTAATTAATTCTACCTAGCTTATTTTTAACATTAATCGGTACTATATAGATTAGTACCTATACCTTATCTTTCTTAGCAACTATTAGAAGAAAATCCTTTTCTACTCTAAGGCCCTAAACTTCTACTAAGCTAGCAACCTTAGTATAATAGATTACCTGATTCTACTAATTTAGCTACTTCTCTACCTCTCTATTAGTTAGATACTTAAGAAGAGCTTAATATTCCTTCTAGATTAGTTACTCTCTCGACTTAATAGTAGGCGCTAACTTTTCTTATAAGATTCTAAGAATCTTATAGCTGGTTATATTATTATTAAATATTACTTTATATTAAGGCGATATTATTATTAAGATATTACTATATATAATATAGAGAGTATTATTAATCTTAATCTAATTCTTCTTTTATTAATTATACTAGTCCCTTACCCAGTTCTAATCTATTATTTATATTAAGATTATCTCTTTATATATAATTCTACTAGAGGGGTATCTTTCTATTTCCCCTTCTAGATTTATTTTCGGGGTCCGGAACTTACCTATATTAGAGAGGGGAGGTTCTAGCCTATAGATTTTAACCTTTTTAGGAGGTATACTTAGATCTAAATATTTCTATACCCTTAGCCTACTAGCTATTAGTTTATACTATTTAAGCTAATTCTCTTAATTACTAGAAGTACTAAGTATCTTCTTTTTAGATATAGCTATAGAGGAGTATACAACTATTATAATACTAGAAATATACTAGAATATATTAATACTAGAGAATAAAATAGCCTTAAATATAATACAGTATATTAATAGACTTATAAAGTATAAAATCTATATATAATACTAAAAGAATAGCTTTAAACGTAATATAATATATTAATAAGCTTATAAATTATAGAATTTATATATAATTCTAATAGCTAAGTACCTAAGGATCGTTAGTAAATAATAAAGATAATAATATCGCGATATTATAATACTAAATAAAAAGGTATAATATTAATTATAATATATATATAAAAAGGTTAAGTTGCAGTTATTTTAGTATAGTAACTAGGCTTATAACTATAGTAAGAGACAAATCTTATCTTAGGAAGGGAGATAAGGAGCTAAACTAGTTAATTAAAGATAGCCAGCGGGCTATATTTATATATATAAAAAAGGGGTATATTAGCTAATATTTAGTATAATATCTAGCGTAATATTATACGTAATATTATACGTCGATATCTAATACAGCTTAGTAGACTAGCTAAAAATCCCTATAACAATCTTTATCTTTCTTAAATAGCTCCGTAAGCTAGATTTCTATCTCCTTATCTTTAAGCGATTCTTATAATTCGAGCCGAGAATGGGCTAGTAATAATATATTTTCGACGGCCTATTTATTCTTATAGAAGAAGAAAACTCGTATAATAAGGCTAATTATATAGTTGTAGTAATAAATCCGGTATTTATCTAGATTATAAAGTTTAAATCCTCTATTTTTAAGTCTAGTAACTAGTAGCCTAAAAACCTTATTATTAGATTTATAGTTATTACTAATAAAGTAACTAATCTTCTAGAGAAGACTATACTCTATAAGTATATACTTAAGGGGCTCGATCTAATTATTCGCACTATATTTTTCTAAGAGAAAGAAGAGGGTAAGAAGGACTTTATAAATCTTAAAGCTATTATTAATAAAGTAGCCGATAATAGTAAAAAATATCTTCCGGTTAAGAAAGGACTAGTAATTAAGGAAGATATAAACTTAAGAGAGTAAATTCTAAAGTTTCTTCTTAAAAACTTTATTATCTAATTTAAAAAAATATTTAACAAGTTATTTAACTATCTTTAGTAACTTTAGAAGAATATTACTAGTATAGTAGTTTACTACTTTTAAAAGATTTAAAAGCTCTAGCTATATAACTACTTTATATAGGAGGTTTTGAGTAATAATTAGTTCTACTAGAGTCTCTTAAACTAAGCGCTTTTAAATATACTTCTTTAAAATTCGCTTCTTTTTCTCTCTTACTATATTAGTAGCTAACTAGCTCGCTTTCTCTTAGAAATTCTACTATTTTTTCTTATATATCTCTATCTATATTAAATTCTTCTTAGAGGCTAGTATATTATAGAAGTTCTTAAAGTAACAGCATATATTAGTTATTATATTTCCGTTCTAATTATAATTATTAAACTTATAGTAGAATATATTTATCTACCTTTCCTTTCTTTCTAGATTTTAGAAATTAAGAGTAGAACTATATAGAAATAGTGTTAAGCTGTAGTAGACAGAGTAGAAGGAAGTATATTATTACTTACTTAGTAAAGTACGCTCTCTAGAAGAACTATTTAAATAAAGTTAGTCCTAATTAGAACTAGTTTATAAACGCCGATATTTATAAAGTCTATTACCTTAATATCTACCCTCTAATATACCTTCTAGACTAAACGGAAACTATAGTATATATCTATATATATTACTCGATAGTAACTCCTACTAGTACTAACTATAAATAATTAATACTTCTTCTATATCTAGTTACTATAGGAATTAGCTATAGATTTTAGTAGAGAGGGGCTTAATTAGACTATCTACTACTATATTAACTATTATAATATATTTAAGTTATAATTAATTAAGAGCTACTTATTCTTTAATATAATAATAGTAGGTATTAATATATTTACTTTACTAGTAGTATCCTTTCTACTTAATAAACTTAATAGCTAGTAGATTATTAATATAAAGCTTTAGGGGTTAAAGTAGTTTATATAATATATCTAGTTTAGTATAGAGTTAATAGAGTTATACTACTTTCTTAGCTATATATTTAGCTTCTATTATTAATATTATTACTAACCGCTTCTTAAAAAATTGATAGTAAATTATTCTTCTAAACAGCTTAAATAGATATTTAACTATCGATTTATAATTCTTATAATTAGTATATAATAAATTTAAATAGCTTATAAAAAGTACTTTTAGTATATAGGTAAAGTATTTAATTAGTATTTTTCAAACTCTATCTAATACTAAAAACTTTATAATATAGTTATATATAATATAGAAATAATCTATAATCTATAATATATACTTATAGTATAAGCTTATTAGATTACTACTAAAGCGTTTTAGGAAGGCGATATAATATATAATATTTAGTTATATAAAATATATAAGATATAGTAGCTTATTAATAACTAACTAATATTTGTTAAATAGTTTAATATTATAGATATCTTTCTTAGAGCGAGCTGTAAACTTAATAGCTAAAAGATTAAATAGTATACTATATTTATAATATACCTTATAAGCGAGCGGCCTATATAAGTAAGCGGTCCATCCTATCAACTTTTTTAACCTTTATATACGTATAACTTAACAACTAAGTAATATAATAGCAATTTACAACTTGCGCGATTATTCTATAAAAACCTCTATATCTTTCTAGTATATATAAGAATTATACCTAATTTTACTACAGCAGCTATAGCGCGCTTTACGCTATCTACTTATATCTAATCGTACCCTAAATTAGCGTATTATAGCCCGAGTTTTCTCCTTATTATTCTTTTCAGTAATAATTATCTCTCCTTATACTTTTATTAGGGTTCCTTGCGCTTGAATCTACCTTTTTTTCCGCTGTTTCCGTTTTATTACTACTTTATTTACTTTTTAAAGGCTGACGATTTTATTGCGTATTAACCCGATCTGATATATTACTTTTATAGAGCTTTTCTTAAGCTAATTTAGCTTCTTAATAATAGAAGCTAGCGAAGAACTTATATCCCTTTAAATCTGATTATAAATTAATATTAATTAAGCTTCTAGCTTGCGCGCGTTACTTAGTATTTTTACTTTCTATAAGGTATTATCTTATACTAGCAGTATTAGCGTACGAAGCTTTATATTAAGCTTTAAAAGTACCGCTTCTAGATTAAATAGGACTAGACCAGCTCCTTAAAAACTTATATAGATATTATTCTTTGTAATTAATATATTAAAAGCAGCTTTAAAGGTTAGAAAGAACTTAAGTTTTATAATATGGTTAATATAATTACGTGCTAAAACTAAGATCTAATTTTTATATATACGCTTTAATAGTAAGAAGTAGCCTATATCTAGTAGCTATAATAGGTATAATAAATGAGCTGGTATATAAAGTAGAATAATACCCTATTTCTCGTAGAGTTTCTAGAAATTAAGCGAGTTATAGCTGTTATAGCTATTAAAGATTAGTAGTTAACGCGCGTTTACTATACAATCTCTTATATATCTATAAAAGTGCTTTAACTATTTAATACCGAGTTTATTTATTATCTAGCCGTTTTTACTAACTGCGATAGCCTAGTTCTTAGGTATATTATCACCTTCGTACTAAGTAGAGAGATAGTAGTAGCTAGCGATAATAATAAAGGGTAGGAGTATCTAGCTAGTAGTATTAATCTCTTAAATTACTAAAATCCATTTATAATTACCTAATTAAATTACCTTTAGTTAATTACGTCTCTCTATACCTGTAATAACTAGTTATAATAAAATAACGCCTATTTAAAAGCTAGATTCGTCGAAGTTATATATATTCTTATCTATAATATTATACTTCTCCTTAATACGCTATATAAGTTTAAACCAGCTTTTAATTATCTTAGGATCTTCGTATAGAGCTCTCTAGCGATTATAAGGCCGATTTAGGCGTGTCTTAAGCTTAGGAGTACGTCTAATAAAGTTTCTAGATTAATATATACTAATCTAGCCTATACTATACTTAGTAAGTAAGCTATTAGCTATATCTTATATAGTAGCTAAGGTAGACGTAAATCCTCGCAAATCCAGGTTAAGTATATATTAAATAATAACCTCCTCTTTAGGTTTTATTAGTCTCTTTAAGTTAGGCTTATAATTACGCTGTAAGCGGATTCCGGCGTATTATTAGTATATAGTCGTTCGAATTATATTAAATATTAAAGTAGTACGTCTTTTACTATTTATTTAGCCTCTTTTAGTAGTTGAGAGGGTTAAATTTACTTGATTCTCGTTTTAGGCTATATTCTTATTGTTTCGTTGTTATATTATTATTAAAAGCTCAGGTGTCGCATTTTAGTAATAGGGTGGACCGCTTACTTATATAGGCCGCTCGCTTGTAAGGTATGTTAGTAGTTTTCTTACTAAAGTATTAATATAAGCTTCTTAATATATAATTCTATAGAAAACTCTATTATATATAGTATAATTATATATAATATAGATTTTAAGATAGTAGTTTAATAAGTTAAGATTGTAGTATTTATAGATACTTATAACTATTTATTTTATAGCTACTATACCTTTAGCTGTTAGATAAATAAAGAGTAGATTATTAATATATATAATAATAATCTACTATAATTCTTTACTAATAAAGATATATAGATTAGAATTAAAAGGTCTATATCTATATAATATTAAGTAGCAGCTAATCTCTTTATATTAAAGTTATAGTAACTAGTAGAAACTATAGAATACTTTATTAAGTTATATAATTGTACTATCTAGTAGTTAAATATAAATAGGGTTATTTTCGTCTATTTTTCTATTTAGGAAAGCTGTAATAAAATTAACCTAGTTATACTCTAGATTAAGAGTATTAACTAGTACTAAAATTAACTTAATAGTTGTAGAGCGTGCTACTTCTATATATATATTTTTCTAGAAATCTAAATATTAGCGATTATTATAGATAATAAAGTATACTTTATACTATACTAGATATCTTTTATTATTAAACTTATATTTATATACCTATTTAGTAGATAATATAATAGTTCTAGCTAGTATATAATTAATAACCTACTAGGTACTATTCTCTATATATAATTCTATTTCTTCTTCTTCTATCTTATACTACTACTCTAAGTATTAATATATATACGTCTACTTTAGTAAAGTAGGTTTAGATAGAAGATTTAGATTGTTTTTTATACTATAAGTATCTATTATAACTACTAGAGCGAAATTTTATATAAGAGTAATAAAAGTACTTAGTATTATCTTATTTTAAAGAGATATATTATTAACTGTTAATACTATATTTAGATTAAGCTATTAGAGTATATAATATAAGAATTAGTATATAAGTTTAGCTGGTAGAGCTATTATCTTATAAGAGCGGCTATAAGGCTTCTTTACTAGTAGTAGAGGTGGCGGTGATAGCAATAGATTATTCTTATCGCTCTTTTACTCGTCTATCTCTTATTACTTCTACCTAAAATCGTATCCTCTACCTTACTTAAGAAGATTAATATATTTGTTATTATTTAGCTGTAAAGGTATTTATAGAAGTATTAACTATAGTAGTAGCGTATCTCCTAGATTCTATATACCTTCTAGATAGTTAGATTTCTCTTTTAAGATATATAGATACTTATTATAGTAAGCTTTTTAAACTTAATAAGGTATATAATTTATAACTAGCTAGTATTAAAGAAAGGTTATAGAGTTTAATTATATAACCTTTTTACTTTATAAATCTTATATAAGAAATATCTAAGATTCTTTACAGCTAATTATATAACTCTTATAACTATATTTCTTAAACTTCTTACTTTTAATATAATACTCCTTTAGAATAAGTATATAACTAATCTCTCTTTAATAATAGAGGTTATAGAGATTTAGTACTAGATTTTAATAATCTAGGAATTTATTAAATACTTGTAAAAGTGTTTTACTATTAGTAAATGTAGTAAGAGGCGAATCTTATCTTAGAGAGGAAGATAAAGAGCTAAACTAGTTAATTAAAGATAGCTAGTAGGCTATATTTATATATATAAAAAAGAGGTATATTAGTTAATATCTAGTATAATATCTAGTATAATATCGACTATAATATCGTACGTTAATATCTAGTACAGCTTAGTAGACTAGCTAAAAATCTCTATAATAGTAAATACTATAGTAAATAATAGATTAAGAAGCTATACTATATACTTTATAGTATATAGCTAGAATATTAGTAGTAGGTGTAACGTTCTAATAAGAATATATTATACTTTATTTATAGTAAGCTTATTACTAATCTTAGTAATACTATTCTAGTATACTATATATAGTATTAAAGGTTATAACTATATTTCCTACTTTTTAAAATATTTAATAGTTATCTAATTAATAAAGTATTTATTATTATTAAGATAATAGACTTTAATAATTTTATTATACTAGGTAGTAACTATTCTATTAAAATTAAGTAGTACTTAAATAATTTCTATATAGGATTTAATAAAGTAGATCTATTAATAATATATAAAATTATCTATAAGAAATAGCTAGTATTACTTTCTATTAGGACCTGGTAGTAAGATATAGCTAATAACGTTAAAATATATAATATTAAATACTTGCTAAATATAATATTATAGAGTATAAGAGATCTATTAATAACCTTTTACCTTATAATATATCTTATAGTTAAACTTCTTAGTATTTTTAAATTTTAAACTATTAATAGTTTTAAATAGCTACTTTATATTATTTAGGTTTATATAGCTCTAGATTTTATAAGCTTCTTATAGAGTAATCTCTTATTTTTAAGCTAGCTATAAGTTTTAGAGAGAGAATATAGCGATGTAGACTATTAAGAAAACTATTTATACCTCGTCTATATACTTAAGAAATATAGATATTCTATTAATCTTAAGGATATAGATAATCTTACTATTATTCTTAATATATAGTAGCTTCTAATAGAGACTATAGTAGTATAGTTCTTTTAGTCGAAGCTGGCTTAGAGAGATAATAGAGATATAAAAACTTAGATAGTATAATACTTCTATAAAGCGTATATTAATAGTACTACTATTAGTTAGAGAAATATAAAGTTATATTATACCTTCGCCTTCTACTCTAGTAAAAGTACTATCTATCTTTATATATTCTCTACTAAATTATCCTATTAAGATAAACTTAGTCCTATTACTATATATATACTTATTAGCGCTAGTATTAAAGATAATTTAATTCTTATAAAACTTCTATAATATTCGCTTAATAATATATTATAGTATTAGTAAAATCAAAGTATTATAACTATTTACTAATATACTAATAATAGTACTAAAATTAGCTAATAGTATATAGTTTAATTAAGCTAATTAGATTAATTTTTATACTAATCTAGGTATTTATTAAAAAATTATTTTAATACTTTCTCTAGATATATAAACTAGTAGTTTAATCTACCCTCTAGATACTTATATTAGTAGCTAGAATAGTACCTCTTTTCTATAGGCTTACTATTAGTAGGCTTATTCTTAATTTTAATATTATTCTTACTCTTAGTTTTATACTAATTACTACTAGACTACTATATATTTTTTAGCTATATTTAAAGTACTATTACTTTTTTAACTAAATTCTTTTAATATAATTTATTATTAATCTTATTAATTATAGTATTAATATCTAGAACTCTACTTTAATATAAGATCTAGTACTATTACTATATATAGGTTTTATATTAATCTTTAATAGCGATAATAAACTAGAATATAATATTTTTAGAACTAGGCTTAAAATTAATATTATTTAATTATATAAAACTAGCTTTAAATTTACTAACGTACTATATAAACGAGCTAATTACCTAAGCGAGCTAATTATAATACTAAAACTCTACTAAAATCGCGATAATTATACTTTATAGTATTATACTATAACTAATAACTATAGAATTAATTTAGAAAGAAGCTAGAATATAGCTTATACTCTAAACTCTTTAATAAAATATAATACTAACTATATATCGCGTTATATTAATCTATAATATCTCCTAAAGTATACTTAGTATATAAAGGTAAGAAACAACTCTATAATACGATTGCCGGCCTAATTTAATAAAGCTTAATAAGACTGAGGAGTAGATAATTATTTAATATATACTAGATCTAGATATAAAAGAATTTCTACTACAGCTTACTACTGTTTAAGATATAGCCAATTTACTACTAGCTATATACTCTACTAGCTAGGTTAGAAAGAACTAGGTAGAGAACTTTATTAAACGTATACTTAAGCTTAAAGTTAAATTTAATTGAAAGTACAACTATTTAAGAGCTAAATATAAGGATTCTAAGTTTATAGGAGGCTAGTTCTACCTTATATAGAATATAAAGGTTAAGTATAGTATTATTAATAAAGATATATACAACTTTAATAAATTAAACTTTATAATAGGCGTAATATTAATAGAAGTAGTAGTTACTAGCTCTAAAAGACGGAATTAACTAAAGCAGCTCTAGCTAGGTAATTGTAAGTAGACTATAGTTATCTAGAGTATTAACACGATAGAATAGGTAATACTACCTTTTATTATCTTTATAGGTATCTACCACCTCTCTATATAGTATAAAGAAGATAATATTCTACTAACTTAGGCTATATAGGTTACTGATAACAGCTAGACGATAAATAATATTAGTATTAAGTAGTTAAAGTACTTTTACACGTATATAAAGGATTGTACTATTAGTATATATTAATTGTTAATTCTCAACGGCTATAAAAGCTACAACTCGCTTAAATTCAGGTAGCTCTATAAGAAAAAGAATATTATTACTCTTTATATACCTTTATATTTATTATATCTACTATAGCTACTAGATATAGGTTGTTTCTCGCTTTTAAAGACTGTGTACAGGCGCTAAGTTAAGTAGCTAATATACGGTTATATTAACTACGTTACGAAAATCAAGTTTTTATCCTACTTTAAAATAGCTTTTAATATAGTAATTACGAAGAGTAATATTCTAGATAGCTTTTAAGGTGCTAGTTTAGTTCTATTCAACTTAAATATAGTACTATTAAAGCTTAAAATTTAACTGCGTATACTAATATCTTCTATAGTTAAAGATACTTCTTAGAAGTTAAAAATACTAAGTAATCCTATCGAATTTAAGTTTTAATCTATATACGTTCGATTAAGAGTTTAAAAGTATCTAGATAGTTTACTTACTTTAATAGTAGAAGTATTTAAATAGTTTATAAAAGGTACTACGTATATAATATATAAAAACATACTATTACGCGTTTAAGTTGCTGAGCTTTAAGCAGTTAATAAGGCTACTATACAATATTAATTATATAAAAGAAAGCGTATATAGAAGAAAAGCAACCTAACGATTAAAAAAGGCGCTTGATTAACTATTCTAAAAGAGTTTAACGCTTGTACTAATAGAAAGAAGAGTAGGAAGAAAGCGCGTATTAATACAGGCTAGCTAACTTAAAAGTACTATAGGTAGTATAGTAAGACTAGGTATAACTCGCGGACGTGTAAAAATAATACTATAGATATAGAAGAATAGGCTACTATACTATTTAGTATAATAGAATATAAGAAAGTATAATATTTTACGAAAAGTAGTCGCGATTTTAGTATAGTTTTAGTATTATAATTAGCTCGCTTGGGTAATCAGCTCGCTTATATAGTACGTTAGTAAATTAAAATATACTATTATAGTAACTACTATATAAGCTAAAGAAATTAGTTTAGAGGGTATATTTCTCTATAAAACCTTATTCTTTATAGTACTTAAAGATAGTATCTAAAAGTACTTCTACTATCTTATATAAATATAGACCTTTAAATATCTCTTAATAAATTATAGTAAGTAGAATATTTATAATAAAAGCTTCCTTTTTAATATAATTATAGTAGTTCTTCTACTATTAGTTATATTATACTTTATAGGCGTTATTAGTACGTCGAATGTTCTTAAAATTACTTTACTAGATAAGTTTTACTATCTACAACTCTATATCGTCTAAATATAATAGTAGGTTCTAATATATTAGCTTATTAGATTTAAATAGTAGAAATACTCCTTCTAGGATATTTTTAGTAGTTTTACCAACAATTTAGTTTTATAAAGCAGCTTTCTATAGTAAAATATTCTTACTATTCTTTACTAGGTTTATAATTCTCTTATAGTCTACTATAATAGTATTGCATTCTATATTAGTAGCGCGAGCTAAGCTTAGTTAGTTAACTAGATACTACTATTAGACTATCTATTAATTAGTAATAGTAAGTTAGAGATTAATATAATAATTAATCTAATTTACTATAGGCTGGAAATATAGTTAAAAACTTATAACCTATTAAACTATAATAGATAGAGTAGAAGGAAGTATATTATTACTTACTTAATAAAGCGCGCTTTCTAGAAGAACTAGTCTATAAACGCTAATATTTATAAAATCTATTACCTTAATATCTACTCTTTAATAGTATTTATTAGTCTTAAAACTTTATATAGTATACTAAACGCCTTAAAACCTAATTAAACTATTCTTACAATTAGTAGTAAGCTCTATATAAAGATCTAATAATTATAAGCGTATAATTCTAGCTTTTATAAGTTATAAAAGAGAAGTATAGAATTTAAAATAAAGATACCTATAATTTTAATAAAATAGGCTTTATTATAGGCTAAATATTAGCTTAACTAGTTATTACAGAGTTAGAGAATTATTATATAAAGGCTATTTAGCTAAATAATTATAAATAGACTATAATAATTTTAGTAATTAATATAATTAGCTAGGTAATCCTACTAATTATTATCTTTAAAAACGTCTACTATCTATCTTATTAGTATAAAAGTAATAATATACTAAATAATAAGCGATTATAACTAGTAATAATAGCTAGATAAATAATAAGATTAGTATTATCTAGTTTAAGTACTTTAATTAGTATATAAAAAGCTGTATAATAGACAACTATTAATTACTAGTTATTAATAGCTATAATAGCTACGTTTTACTTAAGTTTTAAAAGATTTATAAAAAGAAGAAGATTATCTATCTCTATATATTATTATATTTATTATACCTACGATAACTATTTAATATAAGTTACTTCTTACTATTAAAGCGCGTATATAATACTTAGATCTTAGCCTTAGTATACGATTATATTAACTATATTAATAAGACTACTTTTTTTCTAGTTATAATAATGCGAAGAAATGGTTTTATAAAAAGCTTTATATATAATCTTATCCTAAAACTTTTTACATATCTTATTCTACACTTAGCTCTGCCCCTTTTCCTATTTATATATAGTTATATACTCTTTTATAAGTAGTTTAGTAGTTTTCTATATTCTTTTATATAAGGTCTATAAGTATTAATAGAATTTTTAGGTTCTTAAACCCCTATATACTCTTATATATCTCTAAGTAGATTTATACTATATTTAGACCTATTATCTTACCTATACTATTATATTATATAGAAAAACTTAATACTACTAGTAATAGCCTCTTTAATAATATTATATTAATTATTTATCTAACTATATTTAAGTTTAAAATATATCTAATTTAGTTTAAATTATAATATTTATATACTATTATATTAAATTATTTAGTTATCTAGATAGAATCTTAGAAACTTTCTAATAACTAAAGCCTTTAAATTTAGAACTTTCTATTTTCTATAATTAAGATTACTTTTAGAAAAACTATATAAAGTATACCTAGGTAGAAACTTAAAAACTACTAATAACCTATTAGAATTAGAAGTAACTATTAATATCTAATTATAATTTACCTTCTAATTTCTATACTAGAACTAATATATATATAAGTTATAATAAGAGTAAACTTCTATCTATATATATAAAATAACTATTATCTTTTATAAGAGGCCTTATAATAGGCGGACCTCTTTCTATAGGGCCTATAGTAAAGAACTTATCTAATTTAGAAGAAAATTAGAGTAAATTAATCTTTAAGAAATAAATTGAAATTTTAGAAGAGAAGATTATATATTTAATATAATAGAAAACTATTGGTTTTAATTAACTTCTATAAACTATTAAATTAGTACTAATAATATATAAAAAAACTTTTTAACTACTTTTAAATCTATTTTACTAAATATATACTTAAAATTAAAAGCTTTATAGATAATAGTAAACTAATATTTAAATAATAGTAAGTTTTAATTTTAGACCAACTTAAAATTAATATAGATTACTATTAGATAGAGTATATATATATAGTATTAGTATAAGAATATACCTCTAATACTATAAAAGAATATTTAGAACTAAAATACCTAGTTAAATTAGACTAGTATTAGTTTAAGAATATTAAAGAAATAATTTTACTTCTATAATTATATTTTATTATAGATAATAAAGAGATAAAAGTATAATAAACGTTTTAGATCCTAAGAATAAATAAGAGAGAAGTATTCCAACTTTTAAAGCTTGCTTTATTAGTATAGCTATTAGAGGATCTATATTCTAATTTAAGTAGTTCTTCTATCTATAGAATAAGATTTTTTCTAGTCTAAAGATACTAAACTTTAGCTTTAAGCTTATATAGAAAGGCTTCTTTAATACTATAGTTACTTACTTAATAGCTTATAATATAGAAAAAAGGAGTATTTTTAACCTTCTAGAATAAACTATTAGTTTATAAGTTATAGCTAAAATAAATTTAGATTAGTACTAGAAGGTTTTTAAAAGTTTATCTAAAGTAACTTATAATCTAATACTACTCTAATCTACTCTAGTATTAATACTTTATTCTACTATAATTATTCTCTAATAATTTAGTAAAACTTCTATACTTAAAAGATATATAACTCTAGATAATTACTATAATTATAGTAAACTAAAATACTTTATAAATAAATATATAGTTTTTAAAGTATAAAAGATAGAGGTTAAATAAAAAGAAATTAAAAAAGAAGAGTTCTTATACGTAAATAAGTACTACCTAGATAATTCTTAGGTAGGTATTATAGTATCCTTATATTCCCCCTAATACCTATATATAACACGCTTGCTTTAGTATATATATTTTCTTCTTCTTCTTTATTTTTCTACTTATCTTACATTTAGCTTACTCCTTAGCTATTCTTTTATACAACATCTAAGATCTATATATAGTATACTATACTAAGTATTAGATAAGCCTTATCGTCCCTATTTATAGCCTCTTATAATATTAGGATAGCTCGCCTAATTATATAATAACAGCAGCTAGATAGCTATTACGGATCTTTAGATAGAGATCTTTATTATTCTCTATCTAGATTTTTTCTTCCTCCCTAGTAATATCTAGCTAAAATACTAGTCTAATAGCTATCTATTATAGATACCCCTATAGGAATCTCTATACTAGACCTAATCAAGATCTAGAACTCTATATAGCTAGAAGAATAAGGCTAGTATAAGATATATAACGCGCTTAGTAGTTTAGTTAACTAAGTAACTAAATATACTCAGTTGCTTAGTAGACTGAGTATCTAAATAGGAAGTAATAGTAAGAGAACTAAATTATATTTAACAACCTTACAAGTCTAACTTTTATAGCTCTTTATAGTTAACTTAAATATCCTTTATATACTCTACTTATATACTTCTATTATAAGCCTATAAGAATAATCCTCTTATAGTATATAATTACTCTTAGCTATTATCCTATCCTATACCTAGCTAATTAGAGGCTATTATACTTTAACTACCCTCGTAAAGCTAGAAGATGTAAAACTAGTTAGACTACTCTAGTTATAAGGAAAGAGATACTTTTAGTAAGTAATATAGGAAACTCACGCAAGTAGAATATTAGGATTAGCTAGTAAGGCTACCTTTTCAGAGGTAGGTATAATAACTATATTTATAAGAATGCAGAACGAATTAATATAATAATAGGAATAGCTAGTCCTAGTAGACAAATAGATAAAAAACCTAAAGGAGACTTAAAATAGCCTTCTTAAAAGTCTTAAAGAAATATAAAGAATAGTTAATAGTAAATAAGGAATAGAACTTGTAGAAATTATCTAGAAACTTAAATAAGTTAAAAGAGTACTACTAATAATATATTATTAATAACGAATTAAGTTAATACTACTTAACAAGTTTAATAGAACCAGGTCCAAATTTAAAGGATTCCTAATAGTAGTAAAAATCTATATTAACGCTAACCTAAATATTATCTAGTATAAGAATAAGAAAGTACTATTTATAGGAGTCTACCTAACAGGTAAACTACTCGACTAGTTCTAGTCCTTTCTAATAGATTTTAAGAACTATGTAGAAGAATACTAGAAAAGCGAAATAAAGGTAATATTTACGAGTCTAGTATATTTCTAATAGAAACTCGAACTAGTATTTAGAGATATTAATAAAGTACGAGTAGTAGAAGATAGACTCTATAATCTAATTTAACTAAAATCTATTACCTTATATATATTAAGTTTTTAACAGCTCTTAAATAAAGTTATATAGAACGATTATAGTATAATAGTAAAGTTCTATAGAAGATTAAAAATAGAAATAAAAAGGGTAATAATATATATAGAACAACCCCGGGACCTAGCGTTATACTTCTAACTAGTAAAAAGAATCGACGACGAACTGTACTAGTTTAAAAATAAGAAAAGGTAAGCGTACTACTAAAGAGCACGCTTTTTAGTAAAAGCTGCTGACGCGGGTGGACTTATAAATCTAAGCGCTACTAGAGAAAAGAAGCTTAAGCTACAGGCGACTTAAGAAAAGAAGACTTAGAAGAAAGATATTAAGTACTACAATTGTTAGAAACTAGGATATATAGTAAAAGAATGCTGAAGTAAAAAGAAAGAAAAGAAAAACCGGCCTATAGAAGATAAACCGTAGGAAGTAGGTAAAGAAAAACTAGTTGTAACTATAGATGTAACAGTATAGGTAAAATAATAGGTCTAAATGCGGCACGAATCCACTTAGAGGTATATAGGAGTATATAGAGGATTAGAGACCTGGGAATTCTATTAACACCTATAGGCCTTATACGAAAGGATATAGAAGAACTACTAAGCTACTTATAAGGGAGTATACAACTATATACGGAAGGGAAAAGGGGTAGAACTAGGGGTAGAATAAGATAAGCGAAAAGCTTTAGGATAAGGTTATATATAAAGCTTTTCGTAGAACGATTTCTTTATATTATTATACTACCCCCCTCCTTATAGGCTAATAGTCCCTATCTGCGCTGGTTTGGGAGGGAATTAGGGTTATTACAAATAGGTTCTAGTATAAAGAAATTTCTTCGAAGAGATATTTACTAGTAAGAGCTAATATACGCGGTTGTCTATAGAGATACGTTTATTAACGTAATATTAAGTAAGGTTTTTATAGTAAGTATAATTAACCTATATATTAGCTAGTAACTACTATTATAACGGTTTATTAATATTGCAATTTCGCCGTATATAGTAACAAGCGTTTACTAGCCTTAGTATATTACTAGGTTACTATTAACTGAACTTCCTTAACTAAATAATAACTTCTACTCTATACGTATTATTACGCGTCCCTAGTACTATTAATTATTAAAGTATTACTAACGCCTTATAGAAAAAATTAATTAATATACTACTCTACCTACCTTCTAGAACCTCTTTAGAGGCCTTTTAAATTATCTACCTTTAGGCTATATACACGCTCGCCCGCGGGCGGTATATAATATTTATCTTTTAATCCCTAAGATTAAAAAAATGCGAGTATTATACCTTATAAAATAAAAAGTACAACCCCGTACGAATTATATCTAATACTAGTAGAGTACTTACTACTAACGTACTTATAGATCCCCTTCTACTATAAAGAGGAGTTTCTAGTCCTCCGGGGCCATCTTAAACTATAAATAGCGGCCCGATATATAGAAGATAAGAAGGATAAAAAGGTAGCCTTTAAGGCTATTTTAGAGTCTACTTACAGCCTAGCGCTTATAGCCCAGGTTGTAAAGAGTTAGGAAGATAGCCTTCCTATAGCTAGTATCTAGGTAGCTTTATTCTACTAGGATACTAAGTTATTTTATTAGGTTTCGGCCCTAGAGGCTTTAATATCTAGCCTTTAAACTGATATTACAGCGCTCTTAGGCGGCTAAGAACGAGGTAGAGAAGGTTTAGGGGGAGTCTAGAGGAAAAGAAGGGGAAGAAGAGTAGAGGAGAAGAGAACTAGAGAGGTATCTAATAGCCTACTATTAGATCCTCCGGATTCTATAGAGGAGTAATTTTAGGCCTATACTTTAGTTTTTAAATCTACTACTTAACTCTTATATATTATTATCTACCAGGTAATCTATATTCTCTATACTATTCTTATATACCTTAATTTATTTAGTTAGGGCTTTTAGGGGTTCTAGCTAATTCGGATACTTATTATAAAAAGCTCTTAGCTTATAAGGCGAACCTATAAAATTTAAGACTTTATACTAGACTAGGTTAAGATTATATCCTACCTATTTTACACAGTATTTAAGGGTCTTATAATATAGCTTACTAGCTAGTATTTCTTTAACCTCCTACTCTTCTACCTCTTTAATAGCGATAGCGGGTGGTTTTAGAGCTTCTTACCCTAGTAGAGGGTCTTAGGGGTTCTTATATAGCAGGTTTAGTGCGAAGATATTATATATTCTTAATCCTAGGGGTAGCTATAAATAGTATAAGTTTCTAACCTATTCTAGTACTTTAAAAGGGCCCTCCTATTAATTAGATAGCTTTTAGCTCAGTTTCTAAACTATAAGGTTCTTAGTATTTAGGTAGATTATATTACTAATCTACTAATTAATTAGTTACTAGTAATAGTTAATAATAGATTATATACGATTCTAAACCTTTATAATATTAGCCTTTACAGTTTCCTAGGCTATATATATATAAGTTGCTAGAGCTAAGGTGTTCTTACAATTTAATTTATCTATTACGGTAATAGGATTAATAGAATGTTTCTAATCCCAACTCTAATAGGGCTTAGATCCGTATAGGATCTAATATAAGAATATTCTAATAGTTATATAGGGTAGAGTTACTTATATTTAGTTGATTATAGATAATAGAGAACTCTAGTTATTCTAGTAGAAGGATATAAAAGGGCGCAGTCTCTAATTAATGTACTTATTTATAATCTCCGTCTGTCTGTTAGTCTCTTTATAATAAGTAGTAGATAGTTTAATTTTTACGCCTAAGATACGGCAGAATTCGGACTAGAAACTAGATATAAACTAAGGTTCTTAGTCTAAAATAATAGTTTCGGGCGTATAGCTAAAGTGGTATACCTATTAAATAAACAATTCGGCTATTCCCTGTACGTTAATTATATAATAGTAGGGAATAGATATAGCTTATTTAAACAGGCGATTAATTACTACTATAATCTAATTATATTTAGACTTATCTATAGGAAAATTCTTAAAGTTAATATACAGATACTATATTAGTTAATTTAATATAGAAAGTAAGTAGATAAAACCTAGGGTTTAGGTTTATATCGGATAAGCTTTATAGTATAGGATGTAATTCTATATATATCGTTTATAAGTAGCCTCTATACCCTTCTAATAGTACTTCTAAGATAGTAACTAATAGGTTTTAGTAGCGTTTAGGTATGCGGAGGATACTTAGTTATAAGTTTCTTATATAAGTCGCGTGTAAAGGCCTGAATCTAATAGAATATATAAGTAATTATCGTAGAAGAGTAGTTCGTTCTCTATCTAATACTTATAGAGTAAAAGTATACGTTTCTACGCGAAGGAGGCTCGATTTTCCTATAGTAATACGTTAATTAACTCCAGAGAGTCTAGTAATATAACCTATTCTTAGCCTTTAATAACGTTTAGTATAGCTGCTTAAGTTATTATTTAAATAATATAGGACTAGACTAATTCGGTATTAATTCGGGGGTAAAGTTAATACAGTTTAAATAGAACTCTTAACTAGTTATTAGTTTAAGCTGCTTTTAAGTTTTCTATATCTTATTCGTAATAACTAAGGATATCTACTCTAGTATTATTCTTACCTAGGGTATACTTAATTTAGAACTAATACTAAGCTAATTTCTTAGTCTAATAAACTTAATGAGTATTAAGTACTTTTATAG
>ML986886.1:20090-37074 GCA_010094045.1 Lojkania enalia | reverse complement strand
TATAGTTTACTACTATTTAAAATATAGCTAATTTACTACTAGCTGTACGCTCTACTAGTTAGGTTAAAAAGAACTAGATAGAGAACTTTATTAAATATACATCTAAGCTTAAGGTTAAATTTAATTAAAAATACGACTATTTAAAAGCTAAATATAAGGATCTTAAGGTTATAAGAGGCTAGTTCTATCTTATATAGAATATAAAGGCGAAGTATAGTATTATTAACGAAGATATATATAACTTTAATAAATTAGGCTTTATAATAGGCGTAATATTAATAGAAGTAGTAGTTACTAGCTCTAAGAGACGGAATTAACTAAAGTAGCTCTAGCTAGGTAATTATAAGTAGACTATAGTTATCTAGAGCATTAACGTAATAGAATAGGTAACACTACCTTTTATTATCTTTATAGGTACCTACCACCTCTCTATATAGTATAAAGAAGACGATATTCTACTAATATAGGCTATATAGATTACTAATAATAGCTGGACGATAAATAATATTAGTATTAAGTAGTTAAAGCATTTTAACGTATATATAAAGAATTATACTATTAGTATATATTAATTGCTAATTCTTAACAGCTATAAAAACTACAACTTGCTTAAATTTAGATAGCTTTATAAAGAAAAGAATATTATTACTCTTTATATGCCTCTATATTTATTATACCTATTATAACTACTAGATATAGGTTGTTTCTCGCCTTTAAAGACTATGTATAGGCGCTAAGTCGAGCAGCTAATACGCGGTTATATTAACTATATTATAAAAATCGAGTTCTTACCCTATTTTAAAGTAGCTTTTAACGTAGCAATTATAAAGAGTAATATCCTAAGTAGCTTTTAAGGTACTAGTCTAGTTCTATTCAACCTAGATATAGTACTATTAAAGCTTAAAGTTCGACTATATATACTAATACCTTCTATAGTTGAAAATACCTCTTAAGAGTTAAAAATACTAAATAATCCTATTAAATTTAGGTTTTAATCTATATACGTTTAATTAAGAGTTTAAAAGCACCTAAATAACTTATCTACTTTAATAGTAGAGGCGTTTAAATAGTTTATAAAGGGTACTATATATATAATATATAAAAACGTACTATTATATACTTAAGTTACTAAGCTTTAAGTAGCTAATAAAGCTACTATATAACGTCGATCGTATAAAAGAAAGTATATATAGAAGGAAGATAATCTAATAATTAAAGAAGGTGCTTAATTAACTACTCTAAAAGAGTTTAGTACTTATATTAATAGGAAAAAGAGTAGGAAGAAAGCGCATGTTAATAGAAGCTAGCCGACTTAAAAGTACTATAGGTAGTATAGTAAAGCTAGATATAACTCGCGGACGTATAAAAATAATACTATAAATATAGAAGAATAGGCTACTATACTATATAGTATAATAGAATATAAGAAAGTATAATATTTTACAAAAAGTAGTCGCGATTTTAGTATAGTCTTAATATTATAATTAGCTTACTTAGGTAATTAGCTTGCTTATACTATATATTAGAGGTAGTATAGGTATAGAGGTATTATAGTACTACTATAATAGTACCCCCCTTTTAATTATAAACTTCTATAAGTTAGATTTTAGTATAATATACTTTATAAGTAAGTAGCCTATATAAGTAAGTAGTCTACTCTATTAACATTTTTAACCTTTATATATATATAGCTTAATAACTAAATAATATAATAGTAATTTATAATTTACGCGATTATTCTATAAAAACTTTTATATTCTTCTAATATATATAAAAATTATATCTAGTCTTATTATAGTAGCTATAGTACGCTTTATACTATTTACTTATATCTAATCGCACCCTAAATTAGTATATTATAACTTAAGTTTCCTTCTTATTATCTTTTTTAGTAATAATTATCTCTTCTTATACTTTTATTAGAGTCTCTTATACTTAAATCCGCCTTTTTTTTCTACTATTTCTATTTTATTACTACTTTATTTACTTCTTAAAGGCTAACGATTTTATTATATATTAACCTAATCTAATATATTACTTTTATAGAGCCTTTTTTAAGCTAATTTAGCTTCTTAATAATAGAAGCTAGTAAAAAGCTTATATTTCTTTAAATCCGATTATAAATTAATATTAATTAAGTTTCTAACTCGCGCGTATTATTTAGTATTTTTAATTTCTATAGAGTATTATCTTATACTAGTAGTATTAGTATATAAAGCTTTATATTAAGCTTTAAAAGTACTACTTCTAAATTAAATAGGATTAAACTAGCTCCTTAAAAGCTTATATAGATATTATCCTTTATAATTAATATATTAAAAACAGTTTTAAAGGTTAGAAAGAACTTAAGTTTTATAATATAGTTAATATAATTATATACTAAAACTAAGATCTAATTTCTATATATATACTTTAATAGTAAGAAGTAGCTTATATCTAGTAGCTGTAATAGGTATAATAAATAAACTAGTATATAGAGTAGAATAATACTTTATTTCTTATAGAGTTTCTAGAAATTAAATAAGTTATAACTATTATAGCTATTAAAAATTAATAGTTAACGCGCGTCTACTATATAATCTTTTATATACCTATAAAAGTATTTTAACTATTTAATACTAAGTTTATTTATTATTTCGCTATTTTTACTAACTCTAATAGCCTAGTTCTTAGGTATATTATTACCTTTATACTAGGTAGAGAGATGGTAGTAGCTAGTAATAATAATAAAGAGTAGAAGTATTTAGCTAGTAGTATTAATCCTCTAAATTACTAAAATCTATTTATAATTATCTAATTAAATTGCTTTTAGTTAATTATATCTCTCTATACCTATAACAACTAGTTATAATAAGATAATACTTATTTAAAAGCTAGATTTATCGAAGTTATATATATCTTTATCTATAATACTATACTACTCTTTAATATACTATATAAGCTTAAACTAGCTTTTAATTACTTTAAAATCTTTATATAAAGTTTTCTAGCGATTATAAAACTAATTTAGGCGTATTTTAAACTTAGGAGTATATCTAATAAAGTTTCTAGGCTAATATATACTAATCTAGCCTATACTATATTTAGTAAGTAAGCTATTAGCTATATTTTATATAGTAGTTAAAATAGATATAAATTATCGTAAATCTAGATTAAGTATAATATATTCTACTATCGAAGCGGCTAAACTATTAAAGCGGCTACTTTTTCTTAGCATTATAAACACTATATACGAACTATAATAAATCTATAATATAATCTTCTATTAATTTAATAAGAAGGTAGAATTGAGCTTACCTTATAAGCGTATAAATTAGGCCAGTTTAAGAGCGTATAATACGCTGCTATAGCTTTTAACGTATAATATTAACAACTCTCTACTCAACTTTATAGAATTATATTTCACCCTTATATACAACTAAATTACTAGAAGCTTATAATAACCGAAGAATAAACAATTATATAATATATTCTTAACCTTAATTCGCGAGGATTTATACCCTAGCTATATAAAGTAGTAGATATAGTAGATAAACTATTAGGCGTATATAGTAGAATACTTATAGGAAAGAATTAGCCTAAACGATTTATAGCGCGTATAAATAAGTTTAAAACAGCCTTTAATTAAGTAAAAAATTGCTAAAAAATAAAATAAGAGAATTTAAAAGTTATTAATATATAATTTAAACTTATATAGAATATAATTGTAAAATATAGTATATATAATAATAATATCTACAACTTTAATAAAACAGGCTTTTAAAAAGATATTATTAATACTATAAAGGTTGTTATAGGTTTAGAATATTATATAAGGCCTACTCTTATACAGCTAGATAATCGCGAGTAGATTATAATTATCTAAAGTATCTACGTTACTATATATATAACCCTACTATTTATTATCTATAAAGGACGCGTCTATATCTTTATATAATATAAAGAAGTAGGTATACTATATAATTGGAAAATTTTAGTCTCTAAGAACGGCTGGATAAATAATACGCTTAGTCTTAAGTAGCCAAAATACTTTAATAAGTATATAAAGATACGTTAAATAGAGTTATATAAACTACTTATTTTAGACAGCTATAAAAGCTACCTTAACTAGGAATTTAAAGATTACTACCTTATATAAAAGATTCTAACGCTTTATATACCTTCTTATTTATCGTATATACTTTAGCCTCTTAATATAGTTTACTTCTTACTATTAAAGCTAAAGTACTTATAGCGCGTATAAAACTTAGTACACCAACATATCTACTATATTAATAAAGAAGGCTTCTTTCCAGCCTTTAAGAACGCGTTTTTTAACGTATTTATATATAAGAACTGTTAAAAGGCCTTTAAAGTAATAGGAATTATTCCTCTAAACGCGTAGGTTATATTAAATCACCTTAATATATAACTACGTACCCTACTAGAACTACTTCTATAAGAAGACTTTTAGTAGTTTAAAACTCTAAATAATATATATAAATTTAGATTATAATTAATACTTATATAAAAGTCCTTTATACGATTATTAAAAGAGGCGTAAAAAGGATTCTTACAGCTTATAAAAGGTGCTAAGTTAATACTATATTAGAATACGCTTTTTTAAGCTTATAACTCTAAGCTTAAAAGGTAATTAAAAGAAGTAACTAAGCGTAAAACGCGTAAAAGAAAGTATATTTAATATAGCGGTATAGTATTATATAGTAAGGGATCTTTATATATAGCTACTAAAGTATTTATAAGTTCTTAGCTCTTTAAGAAGACTCGTAGTACTAATACTTAAGAAAGAGCTGAACTAGTTTAACGCTACTATAGTAACTATAGTAAGACTAGATATAATACTTATACGTGCTAAAAGAATAGTAGGGAAAATTCTAAATCAGATAAAAGTATATTATATATAGGATCTCTTATTAGTATTAAATAAATTAACTTTTCGTATATAGTATTTATTATACTAAAAAAAAGTAGCTATTTTAATAGTTTAGCCGCTTTAATAGTAGAATATATTATATTAAATAATAACCTCCTCTTTAGGTTTTATTAGTCTCTTTAATTTAGGCTTATAATTATACTATAAGTAGATTTTAGTATATTATTGGTATACGGTCGTTTAAATCGTGTTAAATATTAAAGTAATATATCTCTTACTATTTATTTAGCCTCTTTTAATAGCTAAGAGGGTTTAGTTTACTTAATTCTTATTTTAGACTATATTTTTATTATTTTATTATTATATTATTATTAAAAGTTTAAGTATTATATTTTAATAATAGAGTAGACTACTTACTTATATAAGCTACTTACTTACTAGATATATTAATATTTAGATTATTTATAATTAAATAGTAGTTATTAATACTAGTATTAGTTTAGGTTATAAATATATTAATATAATTAGTTATTAATATATAGTAGTATTATATTAGAGATTAGATTAAGTTAGAAATATATTAGTATAACTAATAGTTAATAGTAATATTATATTAGAAATTAGGTTAGATTAGTTTATATAGGTAGTATTAGATTAGATTTTAATTCTTAATTAAGAATCTAGATATAATATTATATTTAGGTCTTATTTATTTAAATTTCTAGTATAATAATCTTTTATAATAGTTATTTTAATAAAGTTACTAGTTAAGTACTATTCTAGGTTATAATAGCTAGTCTACTTAATAAGATATTTATACTAGTATTTCTATTAGTTATAGGAGAGGTTTTCTATCTATTTAATAAGGTATTTATATTCTCTATTAATTTCGATAGGTTTAAGATTATATATTTACTAACTAGATAAGTAGTTAAATAATATAGATACTAGCTATAATAGTAATATAAAGAATATAAGATATATTTTAGCTAATTTAGATAGCTTTAATTTATATATATACGAGAATACCTTTATAATAACTTTATAAAAGCCTATATTCTTCTAGATAAATTTTTTTAATAGTCTTTAAATATATATATTTCTAGCGTCTAATTAGACTAGATTATTAATCTAGTAGTTAGAAGCTAGTACGCGCTTATAATTAGTATACTTTTATTAGAATATTTATATCTAGATAAATTTTTCTCTAATATACTCTATAATATCCTTTATCTTATTAACTAGTCTATTAGCTTTCTAGATTATTAGGGACTATTTTAGCGGTTAATAGATTTCTATAAACAGCTTAAAATCTATTTAAAAATACTAGCTAAAATAGACTAAAAATAGAGAAATTTTTATTAATTTAAATACTATATTATTTATATTATAGACGCTTATATATAGTTAGTTAATCGTACTTTAAGTAGTTAATTCTATTACTATATACTATATATAAATATTAAAATATTATATAAAGAATAGAGATATCTATATTATATAGATTTTTTATAGAAGCTAGGTTTATACTACTATATAGGCTAGCTAGGTTAATAAAACCTTCCTCTATTATAGTTAAGAAAAATCAGTTATATTCTAGCTAGTAGTTAATAGCTATTACTAGCAGCTAGTTTAGGTATTATAGTAAGGGTAGTATAGGTATAAAAGTATTATAGTATTATTATAATAGTACCTCCCTTTTAGTTATAAGCTTTTATAAGTTAGGTTTTTATATTATATTTAGGTTATTTATAATTAAGTAGTAGTTATTAATACTAGTATTAGTTAAAATTATAGGCGTATTAATATAATTAGTTATTATTATATAGTAATATTATATTAGAGATTAAATTAGGTTATAGGTATATTAGCGTAACTAATAGTTAATAGTAGTACTATATTAGGGGTTAGATTAGTTTAATTTATATAGTAGTACTATATAAGAGATTAGTAGTAGTATTATTACTAGTATTATATTAGTATAATATTATTATAGGCGTCTAGAAATATACTTAAATTAAACTTTAATATTTAATTAAAAATCTCGATATAATATTATATTTAGGTCTTATTTATTTAAGTTTCTAGTATAGTAATCTTCTATAGTAGTTATCTTAGTAAAGTTATTAGCCGGGTACTATTCTAGGTTATAATAGCTAGTCTACTTAACTAGGTATTTATACCGGCGTCTCTATTAGTTATAGTAGAAGTTTTCTATTTACTTAATAAGGTATTCTAATTTTCTATTAATTTTAATAAGTTTAGGGTTATATACTTATTAACTAGATAAGTAGTTAGATAATTTAGATACTAGCTATAATAGTAATATATAGAATATAGAATATATTTTAGCTAATTTAGGTAGCTTTAGTTTATAAGTATACGAGGATACCTTTATAATAACCTTATAGAAGCCTATATTCTTCTAGTTAAATTTATTTAATAGTCTTTATATACGTATATTTCTAGTATCTAACTAGACTAGATTACTAATCTAATAGTTAGGAGCTAGTATACGCTTACGGTTAGTATACTCTTATTAAAACGCTTATACCTAGGTAAGTTCTTCTCTAATATACTTTATAATATCCTTTATCTTATTAACTAGTCTATTAGCTTTCTAGACTATTAGGGACTATTTTAGTAGGTAATAGATCCCTATAGAATACTTAAAACCTATTTAAGAGTACTAGCTAAAGTAGAATAGAAATAGAGAGACTTTTATTAATTTAGATACTATATTATTCGCTTTAAACTACGCTGTTAGCAGCTATTTAACCTAGTTGTCTTATTTATAGCTAGTATAGGCTTAGAGAACTTATTCTATTACTATATTAGTATTCTCTATCTAACTATTAGTCTTTAAATAGAAGCTAGTTAATATATATATATTAATTTATAGCTGTCTATAGAACTCTTAGTAGAGGGTAAAAATAAACTATATCTTATAGTTAGATATAATAGTATATAGTAGTCTATAGTAAACCTATATATAGTAATAGAATAGTTAGATAATATTAGGAGCTTTGATTCTTATGTATAGTATTAGGTATCTGTACTTATTAAGCCTATTAACTACTACTATAATATTTATACAACCTTCTAATTCTAGTAGATTAATTATAAAGTCTATAGAAATATTTTAAAACCTTTATTTAGGTATAGACAACGGTTTTAGTAATCTATAGTACTTCTTTCTAGAAGTCTTACTTCTTTAGTATATATAATAACAGCCTATATATTATTATACCGAGTTAAATATCTTTAACTAATAGTACTTATACTAGAGTAGTTCTAAAGTCTTTTCTTAACTAAGGTATCTACTAGATAGCGAGTTATAAATAGCTTACAGCAGCTTAAGCTTTAGCTTATTATAGTCTAGTATTATAAGTCGATCTTAATAGTATAGTTAATTATTATACTCTTTATAATTAGCTAGAGTTAGAAGTTTAGATTAATAGATTTCTTCTCTTAGTAGCTCTAAGATATCTTAGATTAGATTATTATTCGGGTATTCTTCGTCGATAATTTCTATAATCGATTAGTCTACTTCTATCTATTAGAATAGTTTAGAACGAAGTAATATCTATTAACAACCTCTACAGGCTTCTTCTTATATAGGCTCGTTTTATAACTTTTAAGTTAAGATATTAAACTTCTCTCTAAATTTTTCGGGTTAGTATATAATATTAAAGTTAAACCTTAATAGATATTCTAACTAATAAGCCTATTAGTAGTTTAACTACTTTATTATTATAAAGTACTATAAGTTCTTATAATTGTTTAGCACTTCTATAAAAAATACTACACCCTCTAATTTAGGCCTCTATTACTTAAAATATTAGATAATTGCGAGTAGTTTCTTATTATATATTTTATAGTTACCTTTAGTAGAGTTTATATACTTAGAGAAGTAGGTAATAGATCTTAGTTTACTATTAGCGCCTCTTTAAGATAGTACGCTAGCTGTTATAAAGTCGGATATATTAGCTTCTACTACTATTAGCAGCTTAAGGTTAAAGTATTAGAGAATTAGTATAAAGATAAAGATATCCTTTAAGTAGTTAAAGAAATATTAATAGCTATTATTCTAGTTAAATCGAGTATTCTTCTTAGTTAGGGCTATTAAAGAAGAGACTTTCTATAAGAAGTTGCTAATAAATTATTAGTAGAAGTTTATAAAGCCTATAAAAGTTTAAATATCTTTTATATTCTTAAAATATTTCTAGTTAATAATTATCTTTACCTTCTTTAAATTTATATAGATCCTTTCTATAGTAATTATATACTCTAGGTAGGTTACTTCTAACTAGTAGAACTTATACTTATCTATATTAAGCTATAGACTATTTACTCTTAAAGCTTTAAGAACTAACTAAATATACTACTTATAATCTTTTAGATTCTTACTAAATATTAGAATATTATTAATATAGGTAATATAGAATATATTAAAGTATAGTCTTAGTATATTATTTATAAAGTACTAAAATATACTTAGAGTATTAACTAGGCTAAAAAGTATTACTAGATATTTAAATAGCCTATAGTATATATAAAAGATAGTCTTTTATTTATCTCTCTTAGTAATCTTTAGCTTATTAAATATAGTAATAATATTAAGTTTTATATAATACTTAATTTTACTAAATTAGGTTAATATTTTTTAGATTAATAGAATTAGGTATTAGTTCTTAATAGTAATAGTATTTAGGGCTTTATAGTTTACGCAGAATTAAAGACTACCTTTAAATTTCTTTATAAAGATTATAGGTACAGCTACTAGTAATAAACTTACTCTAATAAATCTCTTAGACAAGTTCTTCTTAAAGTACTTTCTTAGTACCTTTAACTTATTCTAGAATATCCTATAGAATAAACTAAAGTTAGTTTACTTACTATTCTCTAGTTTAATTTTATAATTATATAATTATTATTTAGATAGCTTATCTATATTCTTTAGGTACTTTAGTAATAGAGTTAATATATACCTTTAAAGCTAGAACCTTATTAATATTAGCTATTAATATAGCGAAGATTTTATAGTTAAATTATTAGAAGAATTAGACTAATAATATAACGCCTATATAGTATATATTTAGTTATAGTATAAACTTTAAGTATTTAAGTTTAGATAAATTCTCTTAACTATAATTTTTATCTAAAATTAGATTAGTTTTAGTTTTAGATTCTTTTAACTAGTATAGTATTTTAAATAACTAGTAATTATATTAGATATAGCTTAATAGGTAGAGTTTTAAGTAACACTACCTAGGCTTTAAGTTATATAAGAGTTATAAATTAGCTATTTTAAGATCTTCTTTTATATTAGATTTAAATAGTTTATAGTTTTTAATAACTATTTAAATAGTCTATTAGTAGATAATAATATTAGTAGATTATAAATATTAAGTTAGGTATTAGTTAGTAATAAAGACTAGCTATTTATTCTTATAGTTTAGGTTTATATAATACTTATATATCTATAGTTATCTTAGAATTAACTAGTATTTTCCTAATATAATTATATAAAAATATACTATCTCTAAATAATTTAGATATTAGAAGGTTAAGATAACTAAGTAGAAGATAGTCCCTCTATAAAAGACTTCTCTATTAAAACTAGTTAGATATAAATTATATAAGAATTATATCTTTTAGAATTTTAGAATATATATAAGGTCTCTATAGATATAGCTATAACTAGTAGCTCTAGTATTAATAAGAATATTAATATTTTACTAGACTAGATCTTAATAGATTAAGAAAGAAGTTAGAATCTAGTAGTTTTATAACTATTTTTATAGAGGCTAGTTCTATAAGTATATAAAGATTTAGTATAGATATAGTCTTAAGAAGTAATTTACTTCTAGAATAGACCTTTTAATAATATTCTAGTTAGTAAAACTAGCTGTATTTAAGAGTAAAAGTAATAGTTTTATCTATAAAATAATAAGCGTATTAAAAATTAGTTGGAGGATTAGTTAGAGGATTAAAATTAGGACCTATAGAGTATAGTAGAACTCTAAAACCTTTAATAGATTAATAGTAGAAGAATACTATATTCTAGCGAAATATATCTCTTACTACTATATTTATAATAGTATTCTTTATAGTAGTATCTTTCTTATTTATTAGAGCCTATAAGCGTATAGTTAGAAGTATTAAGTTCTATAGTATTTAAGTTCTTCTAGTAAGTAGTATAATACTTTAGTTATTTATAGTAGTTGCTGGGTAGGTAATATAAATTAGTATTATATAGGAAAATTAGGTTATTATAGTTATTTAGGGTACTAGGTATTATAATATTAATTATAGTATTGTAGAACTTATTAGAAAAAGAATATTAGAAATATATAATTTATCTAGTCTTATTTAGTTTAGTATCTATAATTAGGCGTCGGAATTTAATAAAGTAAGTAGAGAACCTACTTTAGCCTTACATTAAAATCTCTAACTTACTCTATACTATAGTCTTCTTATTCTAGTTACTATAAGTAGATTCTAAAAAGGCGACTAAGCTATTTATAGAGTTAATACTCTTATCTATTAATAGGTTAACTAATATTACTAGGTCTTATTCTAGGCGGGAATAAATATATAGAAAGTAGATATATTTAGTTAAATATTAGTTAGTATTTTCTTCTAGTTTATAATAGAGCCTTTTAATAAAGTATAAAAACTCTAAACATTTACTAAAAAATATTAAAGAGTTAGATAAATAATTAGAATAGAAATATAGGTTATATATAGTTTTAGGCAGATTAGAAGTTAATATAGATATTTATTTAGAAACTAGGGTTATAGGTTAAATCGGGCTAAAAGCGGGTAATAGTTCTATTACTATTAATATACTAGTAGCTAGTAAAGGGGTAACTATTTAGTAGCTACTAAATTCTCTTTATATTACTTTAAGATCTAACTTATAATAGTTCTTCTAGGTTACTAAAGCCTCTACTAATATCTTATTCTTCTATTATAAAGAGTCTAGCTTACTCTAGATCTTTTTAAGTATATTAACAAGTACGTTCTTATCTATAATATATAATAGTAGATAATATAATATAATATTATAGACGTTTATATATAGTTAGTTAATTATACTTTAAATAGTTAATTCGATTACTATATACTATATATAAATATTAAAATATTATATAAAGAATAGAGATATCTATATTATATAGGTTTTTTATAGAGGCTAAGTCTATACTACTATATAGGCTAGTTAGGTTAGTAAAACCTTCCTCTATTATAGTTAAGATAAGTCGGTTATATTCTAGCTAGCAGCTAATAGCTATTACTAGCAGCTGGTTTAGGTATTATAGTAAGGGTAGTAGAGGTGTAGAGGTATTATAGTATTACTGTAACAATTCGCTTTAAACTATACTATTAGCAGCTATTTAACCTAGTTATCTTATTTATAGCTAGTATAAATTTAAAGAACTTACTTTATTACTATATTAATATTTTCTATTTAGCTATTAATTTTTAGATAGAAGCTAGTTAATATATATATATTAATTTATAGCTATCTATAAAGTTTTTAGTAGAAGGTAGAAATAAACTATATTTTATAGTTAGATATAATAGTATATAATAGTCTATAGTAAACCTATATATAATAATAGAATAGTTAAATAATATTAAAAGTTTTAATTCTTATATATAGTATTAGGTATCTATACTTATTAAGCCTATTAACTACTATTATAATATTTATACAACCTTTAGATTCTAGTAGATTAATTATAAAATCTATAGAAATATCTTAAAATCTTTATTTAGAGATAGGTAATAGTTTTAGTAAGCTATAATACTTCTCTCTAAAAGCCTTACTTCTTTAATATATATAATAATAGCCTATATATTATTATACTAAGTCGAATATTCTTAACTAATAGTACTCGCGCTAGAATAGTTTTAAGGTCTTTCCTTAACTAGGATATCTATTAGATAGTAAGTTATAAATAGCTTATAGTAGCTTAAGCTTTAACTTATTATAGTCTAATATTATAAGTTTATCTTAATAGTATAGTTAGTTATTATACTCTATATAATTAGCTAGAATTAGAAGTTTTAATTAATAGGCTTCTTCTTTTAATAGCTTTAAAGTATTTTAGATTAGGTTATTATTTAAATATTCTTTATTAATAATCTCTATAATTAATTAATCTACTTCTATCTATTAAAATAGTTTAGGATAAAGTAATATCTATTAATAATCTCTATAGGCTTCTTCTTATAAAGATTTATCTTATAAC
Organism: Lojkania enalia; assembly: GCA_010094045.1. Lineage (NCBI taxonomy): Eukaryota > Fungi > Ascomycota > Dothideomycetes > Pleosporales > Lojkania > Lojkania enalia. Next base: position 23,937 of record ML986886.1, on the reverse strand, counting down.
CTTTATATTAAGATATTAAGCTTCTCTTTAAGTTTTTTAGGTTAGTATATAATACTAAAGTTAAACTTTAATAGATATTCTAATTAATAGATCTATTAGTAATTTAGCTATTTTATTATTATAAAATATTATAGGTTTTTATAGTTGCTTAGTACTTTTATAGAAAATACTATATCTTCTAATTTAGGTTTCTATTACTTAAAATATTAGAAAATTATAAATAGCTTCTTATTATATATTTTATAGTTATTTTTAATAGGGTTTATATATTTAGAAAAGTAGATAATAGATCTTAGTTTACTATTAGTACCTTTCTAAGATAATATACTAGCTATATTACGGTAATACCGCAACACCTCTGTACCTATACTACCTTTACTATAATACCTAAACTAGCTACTAGTAATAGCTATTAGCTACTAGCTAGAATATAACCAACTTATCTTAACTATAATAGAGGAAGGTTTTACTAACCTAACTAGCCTATATAGTAGTACAGACTTAACTTTTATAAAAAACCTATATAATATAGATATCTCTATTTTTTATATAACGTTTTAATATTTATATATAGTACGTAGTAATAGAGTTAACTACCTAAAGTATAATTAACTAACTATATATAAACGTCTATAATATTATATTATATTATCTACTATTATAGATTATAGATAAGAATATATTTATTACTATACTTAAAAAGATCTAGGGCAAGCTAGACTCTTTATAGTAGAAGAATAAGATACTAGTAGAAGCTTTAATAACCTAAGAAAACTACTATAAGTTAAACCTTAAAGTAATATAAAGAGAATTTAGTAGCTATTAAATAGCTACTCCTTTACTAGCTACTAGTATATTAATAATAATAGAACTATTACCCGCTTTTAGCCCGATTTAGTCTATAACCCTAACTTCTAAATAGATATCTATATTAACTTCTAATCTATTTAAAACTATATATAACCTATATTTCTATTTTAACTACTTATTTAACCCTCTAATATTCTTTAGTAAATGCTTAGAGCTTTTATACTTTATTAGAAAGCTCTACTATAAACTAGAAGAAAATACTAACTAATATTTAACTAAATATATCTACCTTCTATATACCTATTTCTACCTAGAATAAGACCTAGTAATATTAGTTAACCTATTAATAGATAAGGGTATTAACTCTATAGATAGCTTAGTTACTTTCTTAAAATCTACTTATAGCGACTAGAATAAGGAGACTATAGTATAGAGTAAGCTAGAAACTTTAAAGTAAGACTAAAGCAGATTCTCTACTTACTTTACTAAATTCTAATGCCTAATTATAGATACTAAACTAAATAAGACTAGATAAATTATATATTTCTAATATTTTCTCTCTAATAAGCTCTACTATACTATAATTAATATTATAATATCTAGTACCCTAAATAACTACGCTAATCTAATTTCCCTATATAATACTAGCCTATATTACTTATTTAGCAACTACCGTAAATAATTAAAGTATTATACTACTTATTAGAAGAACCCGAATACTATAGAACTTAATACTTCTAGCTATACGCCTGTAGGCTCTAATAAATAAAAAAGACGCTACTATAAAGAACGCTATTATAAGTATAGTAGTAAGGGATATATTTTACTAGAATATAGTACTCCTCTACTATTAATTTGTTAAGGGTCTTAGAGCTCTACTATACCCTATAAGTTCTACTCTCAATCCTCTAACTAATCTTCTAACCAATTCTTAACACGCTTATTATCTTATAAATAAGGCTATTACTCTTACTTTTAAACGTAGCTAGTTTTACTAACTAGAATATTACTAAAAGGTCTATTTTATGTAATAATATAAAGAAATCGTTCTATGAAAAGCTTTATATATAACCTTATCCTAAAGCTTTTCGCTTATCTTATTCTACCCCCGGTTCTACCCCTTTTCCCTTCCGTATATAGTTGTACACTCCCTTATAAGTAGCTTAGTAGTTCTTCTATATCCTTTTGTATAAGGCCTATAAGTGTTAATAGAATTCCTAGGTCCCTAAACCCCTACACACTCCTATATACTTCTAAGTAGATTCGTACTATATTTAGACCTATTATTTTACCTGCGCTATTATATTATATAGAAGAACTTAATATTACTAGTAATAGCCTCTTTAATAATATTGTATTGATTGTTTATTTAACTATGTCTAAGTCTAAGATACACCCGATTTAGTTTAGGTTATAATACTTATATACTATTATATTAAATTATTTAGTTACCTAGATAGGATTTTAGAAACCTTCTATTAACTAAAGCTTTTAGGTTTAGAACTTCCTATCTCCTACGATTAGAATTGCCTTTAGAAAAGCCGCGTAGAGTACGCCTAGGTAGAAACTCGGAGACTACTAATAACCCATCAGAATTGGAGGTAACCGCTGATATCTAACTATAATTCACCTTCTAATTTCTATACCGGAATCGATACACGTATAAATTATAGTAAGAGTAAGTTTCTATTTATACGTATAGAATAACCGTTACCTCTTATAGGGGGCCCTGCGACAGGCGGACCCCTCTCTATAAGGCCTGTAATAAAGAACCTATCTAATTTAGAGGGAAATTAGAGTAAACTAACCCTTAAGGAATAAATTACAATTTTATAAGAGGAGATCGTATACTTAATATAATAGAGAACTGTTAGTCTTAATTAACTTCTATAAACTACCGAATTAGAACTAATAATATACTAAGAAACTTTTACGACTCCCCTAGTAAGAAACCTCTCAGCTACCCCTAAACCTCCTTAAGCCTACCTTACTAAATGTACGCCTAAGATTGAAAGCTTTATAGATAGTAATAAACCTATATTTAAATAATAGCGAGCTTTAATTCTAAACCGACTTAAAATTAATATAGATTACTATTAGATAGAGTATATATATATAGCGTTAGTATAGAGATATACCTCTAGTACTACAAAAGGGTATCTAGAGCTAAAATACCTAGCTAAATCGGACTAGTATCGGTTTAAGAATACTAAAGAAATAATTTTACTTCTACAATCGTATTTTATTATAAATAATAAAGAGATAGAGGCGCGATAGGCGTTTTAGATCCTAAGGATAAATAAGGGAGAAGTATTCTCAACTTTTAAAGCTCGCTTTATTAGTACAGCTATTAGAGGATCCGTATCCTAATCTAAGTAGTTCTTCTACCTATAAGATAAGATTCTCTCTAGCCTAAAGATACTAAACCTTAGCTTTAAACTTATATAGAAAGGCTCCTTTAATACTATAGTTACCTACTTAACAGCCTATAATATAGAAAGGAGGAGCATTTCTAACCTTCTAGAATAAACTGTTAGCCTACAGGTTGTAGCTAAAACAAATTCGGATTAGTACCAGAAGGCTTCTAAGAGTTTATCTAAGGTAACCTACGATCTAATATTATCCCGATCTACCCTAGTATTAACACCTTATTCTACTATAATCGCTCTCTAACCACCCAGCAAAACTTCTACACCTAAAAGGTATACTACTCTAGGTAATTACTATAACTATAGTAAACTAGAATACTTTACAAACGAATATATAGTCCTTAAAATATAAGAGATAGAGGTTAAATAAGAGAAGATTAAGAAAGAAGAGTTCTTAGACGTAAGTAAGTACTATCTAGATGGTTCTCGGGTGGGAAATAGAGATATCTAGGAAAACTCTCTATCCTAGGCTTAAGTAAGTATAACTTATTAAATATCGATTTATTGTATTTATTTAGAGGAAAGTACTTCTAAATCCCTACTATTCTATATTTAAAAGGCGTTGGTATACAACTAAACACCCTTATTAATACTAGTACCTAAGGCTT
>ML986885.1:3396-35707 GCA_010094045.1 Lojkania enalia | reverse complement strand
ACCTTAGTTTATATTTAGTTTCTAGTCTAAATTCTACTATATCTTAGGCGTAAAGATTAAACTATCTACTACTTATTATAAAGAGACTAATAGATAGATAGAGATTATAAACAAGTATATTAATTAGAGACTACGCTCTTTCGTATCCTTCTACTAAAATAACTAGAGTTCTCTATTACCTATAATCGACCGAGTATAAGCAACTCTACTTTATATAACTATTAGAATATCTCTATATTAGATCCTATACGGATTTAAGCCTTGTTAGAGTTGGGATTAAAAATATTCCGTTAATCCTATTACCGTAATAGATAAATTGAATTATAAGAACGCCTTAACTCTAGCAACTCGTATACATATAATCTAAGAAACCGTAAAGGCTAATATTAAGAGGGCTTAGAATCGTATATAATCTATTATTAACTATTACTAATAACTAATTGATTAGTAGATTAATAATATAGTCTATCTAAATACTAAGAACCTTATAGTCTAGAAACCGAGCTGAAAGCTATCTAATTAATAGAAGAGCTCTTTTAAAGTACTAGAATAGATTAGAAACTTATACTATTTACAGCTACCCCTAGGATTAAGAATATATAATATCTTTGTACTAAACCTGCTATATAAGAATCCTTAGGACCCTCTACTAGAGTAAGAAGCTCCGAAACCACCCGCTATTACTATTAAGGGGGTAGAAGAGTAGGAGGTTAAAGAAATACTGGCTAGTAAGCTGTATTATAAGACCCTTAAATACTATATAAAATGGGTAGGATATAATTCTAACCTAGTCTAGTATAAAGCCTTAAATTTTATAGGTTTACCTTACAAGCTGAGAGCTTTTTATAATAAGTATCTAAATTAGCTAGAACCCTTAAAAGCCTTAACTAAATAGATTAAGGTATATAAGAATAGTATAGAGAATATAGATTACCTAGTAGACGATAATATATAAGTGTTAAGTAGTGGATTTTAAAAAACTAAAGTATAGGCCCGAAATTACTCCTCTATAGAATCTGGAGGGTCTAATAGTAGGCTGTTAGATACCTTCCTAGTCCTCTTCTCTTCTACCCTTCTTCCCCTTTCTTCCCTCTGGACTCCCTTTAAACCTCCCCTACTTTATTTTTAGCCGCCTAAGAGCGCCGCGATATTAGCTTAAAGGCTAGATACTAGAGTTTCTAGGGCTGAAACCTGATAGAGCAACTTAATACCCTAGTAGAATAAAGCTACCTAGATACTAGCTGTAAGAAGGCTATCTTCCTAACTCTTTACAATCTAGACTATAAGCGCTAGGCTGTAAGCAGACTCTAAAATAGCTTTAAAAGCTACCTTTTTATCCTCCTTATCCCCTATATATCGGGCCGCCGCCTATAGTTTAAGATAGCCCCGGAGGACTAGAAACTCCTTTTTATAGTAGGAGGGGATCTATAAGTACGTTAGTAATAAGTACCCTACTAGTATTAGATACGATTTATACGGGGTTATACTTTTTATTTTATAAGGTATAATACTTACATTTTTTTAATCTTAGAGACTAAAAGAAAAATATTATATACTACCCGCAAGCGAGCGTATATATAACCCGAAGGTAGATAATTTAGAAGGCCTCTAAAGAGACTCTAAAAGGTAGATAGAGTAGTATATTAATTAATTTTTTCTATAAGGCGTTAGTAATACTTTAATAATTAATGGTTCTAGGGACGTATAATAATACGTATAGAGTAGAAGTTATTATTTAGTTAAGGAAGCTTAGTTAATAGCAACCTAGTAATATACTAAAGCTGGTAAACGCTTGTTGCTATACGCGACAAAATTGCAATATTAATAAACCGTTATAATAGTAGTTACTAGTTAATATATAGGTCAATTATACTTACCGGAAAAACCTTACTTAATATTATATTAATAAACGTATCTCTATAAGCAACCACGCGTATTAGCTCTTATTAGTAAATACCTTCTTAAAGAAATTTCTTTATACTAGAACCTATCTATAATAGCCCCAATTCCCTCCCGAACTAGTATAGATAAGAACTATTAGCCTATAAGAAGGGGGGTAGTATAATAATGTAAAGAAATCGTTCTATAAAAAGCTTTATATATAACCTTATCCTAAAGCTTTTTGCTTATCTTATTCTACCTCTGGTTTTACCCCTTTTCCCTTCCGTATATAGTTGTATACTCCCTTATAAGTAGCTTAGTAGTTCTTCTATATCCTTTTATATAAGGCCTATAGGTGTTAATAGAATTCTTAGGTCCCTAATCCCCCACGTATTCTTATATACCTCTAAGTAGATTCGTGCCGCATTCAGACCTATTATCTTACCTACGCCGTTATATTAACTTCTAGAAGTAACTACTTATTAGTAGTAGTAATAGAGTACGAAGCTTAATATTAAGCTTTAATAGTACTATATTAGAATTATATAGTACTAGACTAGTACCTTAAAAACTTATATATATATTAGCCTTAGTAATAGAGTACTAATATATTATATAAAAGGTTAGTAGAAAGTTAAGTTTTAAAATATAGTAGATACTAGCTTATATAAGTTTATTAATCTTATATCTATATACTTTCTTTAGTAGTAAAAAGTAGCTTATATTTAGAGGTTATAACGTATAGTATAAGCGAGCTAATTACCTAAGCGAGCTAATTATAATGCTAAAACTATACTAAAATCGCAACTACTTTTCGTAAAATATTATACTTTTTTATATTCTATTATACTATATAGTATAGTAGCCTATTCTTCTATATCTATAGTATTATTTTTACACGTCCGCGAGTTATATTTAACCTTACTATACTACCTATAGTACTTTTAAGTCGGCTAGTTTCTATCAACACGCGCCTTCTTCCTACCCTTCTTCCTATTAATACAAGTGCTAAACTCTTTTAGAGTAGTTAATTAAGCGCCTTCTTTAATTATTAGATTATTTTTCTTCTATATACGCTTTCTTTTATACGATTAATATTATATAGCAGCCTTATTAGCTGTTTAAAGCTTAGTAACCTAAGCGTATAATAGTACGTTTTTATATATTATATATATAGTACCCTTTATAAACTATTTAAACGCTTCTACTATTAAAGTAAGTAAACTATCTAGATACTTTTAAACTTTTAATCGAACGTACGCAGATTAAAACCTAAATTTAATAGGATTACTTAGCATTTTTAACTTCTAAAGGGTATTTTTAACTATAGAAGATATTAGTATATATAGTCGAACTTTAAACTTTAATAGTACTATATCTAGATTAAATAGAACTAGACTAGCAACTCGAAAACTATTTAGGATATTACTCTTTATAATTACTACGTTAAAAGCTGCTTTAAAATAGGATAAGAACTTAATTTTTATAATATAGTTAATATAACTATATATTAGCTATTTAATTTAGCGCCCGTACGCAGTCTTTAAAGATAAGAAATAACCTATATCTAGTAGCTGTAGTAGATATAATAAATATAGAGGTATATAGAGAGTAATAATATTCTTTTCCTTATAGAGCTGCCTAAATTTAAGCGAGTCGTAGCTCTTATAGCTGTTAAGAATTAGTAATTAATACGTACTAATAGTACGATCCTTTATATATGCGATAAAGTACTTTAACTACTTAATACTAATATTATTTATTGTCCAACCGTTATTAGTAACCTATATAGCCTAGGTTAGTAGAATATTATCTTCTTTATACTATATAGAGAGGTAGTAGGTACTTATAATGATAATAAAAGGTAGTATTACCTATTCTATCGCGTTAATACTCTAGATAACTATAGTCTACTCGTAATTATCTAGCTAGAGCTGCTTTAGTCGATTCTATCTCTTAGAGCTAGTAATTACTACTCCTATTAATATTATACTTATTATAAAGTCTAATTTATTAAAGTTGTATATATCTTTATTAATAATACTATACTTAGCCTTTATATTCTATATAAGATAGAACTAACCTCCTATAACCTTAGAATCTTTATATTTAGCTCTTAAATAGTTGTACTTTTAATTAAATTTAACCTTAAGCTTAGGCGTACGTTTAATAAAGTTCTCTACCTAGTTCTTTCTAACCTAGCTAGTAGAGCGCGTAGCTGGTAGTAAATTAGCTATATCTTAAATAGTAGTAATCTATAGTAGAAATCCTTTTACATCTAGATCTAGTATATATTAAATAATTACCCACTCCTCAGTCTTATTAAACTTTATTAAATTAGGCCGGCAATCGCGTTATAAAGCTATTCCTCGCCTTTATATATTAAATATACTTTAGAAGATATTATAGATTAATGCAACGCGATATATAGTTAGTATTATATCTTATTAAAGAGCTTAAAGTATAAGCTATATTCTAGCTTCTTTTTAAATTAATTCTATAGTTGTTAGTTATAGTATAATACTATAAAGTATAATTATCGCGATTTTAGTAGGGTTTTAGTATTATAATCAGCTTACTTAGGTGATAAGCTCGCTTATACTATACGTTAGTAGATATAATAAATGTACTAGTATATATAATAGAATAATATCCTTCTTTTTATAGAGCAGCTAAAATTTAGTAGACTTATAGCTCTTATAGCTATTAATAACTAGTAGACAATAAGCGTCTATTATATAATATTTTATATACTAATTAAAACGTTCTAACTATTTAATTATAAGCTTATTATTTATTTATCTACTATTATTTAGTATAATTACTCTTTTAGGTAGTATATTATTACTCTAATACTATATAAAGAGATACTACTTACTAGTAAAAATAATAAATAGTAGGATAGTATTACTATAAATACTAATAGCTTAAATAACTATAATCTATTTATAATTATCTAACTATAGTAATTTTAGTTAATTAGCTAATAGTTTAGTACTAGTAACTATCTTATTAAAATTATAGATAGCTCTTTAATAGTTATATTTTTAATAGAAGTATATTTTAAGCTTAAGAATATGATTAATAAAGTTTATAAACTAGTTTTTACTAATCTAATCTATAAAGTAAACTCTAAGTAAATAGTTAGTTATATTTTATATACTATCGATTATAGGAGAGTATCTATAAGATAATAAGTCTAGTATATACTATATTATAGTTAATTTTTCTAGTTTTATAAGCTTCTTTAATTTAGGCTTATAATTATATTATAAAGGTTTACTAGTATATTAGTTTCTAAGCGCTATTTAGGTGATACTATAAATAGTTATAATATTTTATATACTCTAAATTTAATCTTAATTAATAATATATTCTACTATTAAAGCGGCTAAACTATCAAAGCGGCTACTTTTTCTTAGTATAATAAATACTATATACGAAAAGTTAATTTACTTAATACTAATAAGAGATCTTATATATAATATACTTTTATCTAATTTAGAATTTTCCCTACTATTCTTTTAGTACGTACAAGCGTTATATCTAGTCTTACTATAGTTACTATAGTAGTATTAAGCTGGTTAAGCCCTTTCTTAAGTATTAGTACTACGAGTCTTCTTAAAGAGCTGAGAGCTTATAGATATTTTAGCAGCTATATATAAAGATCCCTCGCTATATAATACTATACTACTATACTAAATATACTTTCTTTTACGCGTTTTATACTTAGTTACTTCTTCTAATTACCTTTTAAGCTTAAAGTTATAAGTTTAAAGAAGTATATTCTAATATAGTATTAATTTAGTACCTTTTATAAGCTGTAAGAATCTTTCTTACACCTCTTTTAGTAATTATATAAAGGACTTTTATATAAGTATTAATTATAACCTAAATTTATATATATTACTTAGAGTTTTAGACTATTAGAAATCTTCTTATAAAAGTAGTTCTAGTAGGATATATAATTATATATTAAGGTAATCTAATATAACCTACGCATTTAGAAGAATAATTCCTATTACTTTAAAGGCTTTTTAATAGTTCTTATACGTAAATATATTAAAAAACGCGTTTTTAAAGGCTAGAAGAAAGCCTTCTTTATTAATATAGTAGATACGTCGGTATACTAAATTTTATATATACTATAAGTACTTTAGCTTTAATAGTAAAAAGTAAACTATATTAAGAAGCTGAAGTATATATAATAAATAAGGTATATAAAGTATTAGGATCTTTCGTATAAAGTAGTAATCTTTAAATTCCTAGTTAAGGTAGCTTTTATAGCCGTCTAAAATAAATAGTCTATATAACTCTATCTAACGCATCTTTATATATTTATTAAAATGCTTTAGCTACTTAAAACTAAACGTATTATTTATCCAGCCGTTCTTAAAGACTAAAATTTTCCAATCGTATAGTATATCTACTTTTTTATATTATATAGAAATATAGTCGCGTTCTTTATAAATAATAAATAGTAGGGTTATATATATAGTAGTATAAATATTCTAGATAACTATAACCTACTCGCAATTACTTAACTATATAAAAGTAGGCCTTATACGATATTCTAAACCAATAACAACCTTTATAATACTAATAATATCTATCTAAAAGCCTGTCTTATTAAAGTTGTAGATATTATTATTATATATACTCTATTTTATAATTATATCTTATACGAGTTTAAACTATATATTAATAACCTCTAAATTATCTTATTTTATTTTTTAACAATCCTTTATTTAATTAAAAGCTATTTTAAGCTTATTTATACGCGCTATAACTTATTTAAACTAATTCTTTCTTATAGATATTTTACTATATACGCCTAATAGTTTATCTACTATATCTACTACTTTATATAGCCGGGGCGTAAATCCTCGTAAATTAAGATTAAGAATATATTATACGATTGTTTATTCTTCGGTTACTATAAGCTTCTAGCAATTTAATTATATATAAGAGTAAAATATAATTCTATAAAGTTGAGTAGAGAATTATTAATATTATATATTAAAAGCTATAGCAGCGCGTTATACGCTCTTAAATTAGCCTAATTTATACGCCTATAAGGTAAGCTCAATTCTACCTTCTTATTAAATTAATAGAAGGTTATAGTATAGATTTATTATAGTTTATATATAGTATTTATAACGCTAAGAAAAAGTAGCTATTTTAATAGTTTAGCTGCTTTAATAGTAGAATATATTAATTAAAATAGTTAGTAATATTTAACCTTTATAATAGATTAATTAAACTTAAAGTAGTTACTATATTATATTATAAGTAGGTAGAGTATAAACTTTTAGAAAAAGTAGATAATTTAGTTAAATAAGTAATTTACTTATAAAATATATTATAAATATATACTTTTTTAAATTCTAAAAATTACTTTTTAAAGGTTTATTCTTCTTATCTCTAGGGTTGTTAACGATATAATAATAGAAATAATACGATTATCGGTTTTTTATCGGTATTTTATCTTATTAATTGTATATTATCGTTTATCGTATCTTTTACTATAGACGGTTAAGCTTACTATCTATAAATTCTCTTAATAGTTTACATCTATATAAATACTATAATTTTATTAGTTATTATATAATTATATTTTTAAATTTACTATATTATATTTAATTAAATATTTTATAATATAAATATAGTATATATAAATATAGTACGTTTATAGGTAGCCTCAGCTGTACTATTATATTATTAGTTATCTATCTATTAAATATTTAAAACTCCCTCTATTTCTTTATACTACTAATTTATCTTCTTTATACTAACTCTTATACGATATTAATATAAGCTTTAACAATCCTTCTTTTACTAATACTACTCTTTAGCTTTATAATAATTATTATAAAGATACTCGTATAACTTTTATTAATTAAACTAATTAGATCTTCTATATAAATCTAGTTTAGGCTATTAGATATACTATTACTAGATTTAGTAGTTTAGCTACTAGTTAAGCTAATTTTCTAAACCCTACTACGTATAAAAAGATTCTAATCCTCTATCTACTTATTACTACTTATTTAAGTAAAATCTTCTACTTTATAGTAAGAAATTAATAGCCTAAATTCTATAATATATTTGATCTAATTATTAAAAAGAGCTCTAAGATTACTAGACTTACTAACTTTCTAATCTATACTTAAAGTCTTTCTCTATATAATTTAGCTAATATTTCTATTATAGTATAATATAACTAAATTAATACTGCTGCTCTTTTATTTTAGTATTAATCCTATATTAAGAGCCTTCTTATCTATTCTTATAATACTCTAAATATCCAGCTATATAATTATTATACTACCGTCTATAATTGTATAAGAAAATTTACTATATATACTAGATATATCTCTTTTAATAGCTAGCTTAGTAGTATATATTCTAACTATATCTATATTAACTATACTACTTAATATACTATTTATAATAATAACAACTCTAAGCTAACATAAAATAAATATACTAAACGTTATAGCTATACTTATTTAGTATTTCTAAAAGAAAATAGTAGTAAGAGTAGTAGGTTTCTTAGTAGAGTTCTTAGTAGTGGTTAGTATTAGATTTAAAACTAGACTAAATATATTTCTTATAATTTAAATATATATAATATATTATACTTAATTTTAGATATTTCTAAGTATTTTAAGAGTCTTCTACTAGAACTCTATTTTAATACCAACTTTTTATACATTCTATATATTTAATACTTAATATACTAAACTATATTCTCTTCTATAAAATCGTATAATAACCTTCTAAAAATACTCGTTCTAGTTTATTGTATATTACTAGAATAGATAGAATATTTACTATAAATATTAAAAGTTGTAACTAGCATTTTCTTTATATACTTCTATACTACTATTATAAAGGAGATACTTAAACTTTATATAGTACTTTAGTATAATAATTCTTATATTTATCTTAACTTATTAGCTATATAATTTATTAATTAAATTTATTAACAATCTAGTTAAACTTATTAAATTTTTATAGAAGTACAATTTTAGGTATTTTATATAATACTAAATTTAGTTAAATTCGTAAATCTTAATATTATATCTAAAGCTCTTTTACTCTAGAAAGTATAATTTTTTAATAATCTCGTTTCTACTAAATTTTTATATATTTTATATAATAATTTAGATAAATAATAAGTATAGTAGTATAGAAAGGTAAGTTATCTATTTTATAATAATACTCCTTAAACTTCTAAACTACTTGTTAAATTTGTATAAGTAAGTCTTTATTTATATAATAAGAACTTAAAGACTTTTCTATATATTTACTAAAAACGTCTATTATAAAAAGAAGTTAATTAAGTATATTACAGTTACCTTAAGTCTCTAGAGTCGCTTAGTAGAATAGCTATAAGAAGGAGCTTATTATATAAAGAGCTCTCTAATTCTATAGAGAAAGATAGTTCTTTTTAAATAATTTAAAATTTGCTCTAATATAATTATTAATAGTTAACTTTTTCTTAAGTACTATATTTAATATTTAATACCAGCTATTCTACTATATAGAATTGTTAAGTAGAATTTACTATTATATTAAAGAAACGAATTCTTTTATATAATTTACTAAGGAACGATAGTAAACAATAATATTATAAAGCTTTCCTAGAACACCTATTATATAAAAAGCTTCTCCTCTTTCTATTTAAACTTATTTATCTAATTTATTTTTAAGTATATTCCCTTTATTATATAATTTAATCCTTTTAAATTAAGCTTTACTAAAGAGGAAAGTCTAAATAATAAGATTAATTATATATCCTTAATAGTAGATTTGTTAATATAAGGAATTCTAAGTAATATTTTTATTATCTAAAAGATATTAAGATATTATATAATAAAGTATATTATTTATAGTTAAATTATTAGTAATAATTACTCCTAGCTTTTGTATAATACTATAGTCTTAAAGGACTAGAAGAATAGTATTCTATTACTCTTTTCTACTATAGTTTACTATCGTATATAAAGCTAAAAGAGCCTTTATTTATTATTCTTACGAGTTAACAAAATAAGTATATATTGCTAAGAGAAGATAATTATTTAGAGAAGTTTAGATATCGACTAAAAGATATATATCTATTAAAGTTAACTAGACCTTCTTTTATATAATATCTCTTTACAGCTAAAATAAATTATAAATTAACCTACTAACAGCTAAATAAGTAGTTGTAAGAGAATTTATTAATTCTAGATTTAATATCTAGTAGAATATATAGAATTTTAGCTACTTAATAATTTAAAAGTGTTATGGGGATTTTCGGCTAGTCTACCAAGCTGTATTAGATATTAACGTACGATATCACGGTCGATATTACACCGGATATTACGCTGGATATCAGCTAATATACCCCTTTTTCATGTATATAAATATAGCCCGCTAGCCATCTTTAATCAACTAGTTCAGCTCCTCATCTCCCTCCCTAAGATAAGATTCGCCTCTTACTACAGTTATAAGCCCGGTTACCGTACTAAAATAGCTGCAACTTAATTTATATATTACGATCGATATCGCTCCTTTTTATTTAGTGTTGTAATATCGCGATATTATTATCTTTATCGTTTACTAACGATCTTTAGGCACTTAGCTATTAGAATTACGTGCAAATTCTACACTTTATAAACCTATTAATATGCTGTATTACGTTTAAGGCTATTTTATTCTCTAGTATCAATATATTCTAGTATATTTCTAGTGTTGCAATAGTTGTATACTCCTCTATAGCTATATCTAAGAAGAAGATACTTAGTACCCCTAGCGATTAGAAGGATTAGCTCGAGTAGCATAAACTAACAGCTAGCAGGCTGAGGGTATAAGAATATTTAGATCTAAGCGTACCTCCTAAAGAGGTTAAAATTTATAGGCTAGAACCTCCTCTCCCTAATATAGGTAAGTTCCAGACCCCGAAGATAAATCTAGAAGGGGAAATAGAAAGATACCCCTCTAGTAGAGTTATATATAAGGAAATAACCTTAATACAAACAACAGATTGGAACTGGGTAAGGGACTAGTATAACTAATAGAGAAAGGATTAGATTAAGATCGACGATACTCTCTATACTATATATAGCAATATCCTAACAATAATATTACCTTAATATAAAGCAATACTTAGCGATAATATAACTAGCTACGAGATTCTTAGAATCTTACAGGAAAAGCTAGCGCCTACTATCGAGTTAAGGGAGCAACTAATCTAGAAGGAATATTAAGCTCTCTTTAAGTACCTAACTAATAGAGAGGTAGAGAAGTAGCTAAATTAGTAGAATTAGATAATCTATCGTACTAAAGCTGCTGGCTTAGCAGAAGTTTAGGGCCTTAGAGTAGAAAAGGATTTTCTTCTAACGGTTGCTAAGAAAGATGAGGTGTGGGCGCTAATCTATATAGTACCGATCAACGCTAAAAATAAGCTAGGTAGGATCGATTAACCGATTCCTATGATTAAACAATTAATATACCAATATGCTAATTACTATAGATATTTTAATCTGTAGAAGACGCTCAGCTTATTTATAGCTTTATAACGTCCATTAATTCCTCAAGCAAATTCTAATAGTACTATATAGTAGTCTTAAGAAAAATCCGGTTCGCGATCGCGTACTCTACTACCCTACTTCTATAAGAAGCAGCACTTCTAGAGTAATTGCGAGTACGTAAACGAATCGATTAGGCTACTAAACTAGGTACTAGATTAGGAAATACTAAAAGCCCGAGATAATATCTTAAATAGGAATAACTAGGGGAAAAAGAATATCCTAAAGGTAAATATAGAAAAATATAAGAAGTTGAAATCCTTATTTAATAGTAAGGCCTCTATAAAAGCTGCTAGCTTCTAGGGAAATACCTAGGTAATTTAAAGGGGTAATTTTTCAGCAAGTACTACCCCTAAGAAAGAAGAGACTAGTATTTTAAATTGGTAGATACTTGATCTAGGTTCTAATATTTATATATGTAACTCTAAGGCTTTTAGTTAGTAGACTACTTAGATAGTAAATTCTAAAGATAAAATTGCTGCGGGAGGTAGTATATACCCTATATTAGAATAGGGTACTATTATAATTACGATTAATTCTCCTATAGGCCTAAGAGATATTAAGCTAATAGAAGTTACTTACGTCCCTTAGTTGCTAACTAATATAATAGCCCTAATTAGAAATAGGGAATAGAGTATCTAGTTTAACTTAGGTAGAGATTGCCTTTACTAGTACAATTACTATAATATCGTTTATTATTTAGAGTTGTTTAACAGCTACTAGCTATTAGACGTAGATCTAGTAAAAAGGCCTCTACTCGATTCGCTTTCCGGATATAAGATAGTTGTAGTAATTAAGGAAAAGCCTTTCTATTACCAGCGACTAATATAAATTATTTCTTCAGCTGAAGCGTACTAATTATTAGGCCACCTAAGTAGAGATTTAGTATTAGCCCTATCTTAGGCAGCTAAGGGTATCTAGTTAAGCAATTAGGAAGTACTAGTATAGCGAGATTGCTAGACATATATATAAGCGAAGTTATTACAGTAGATTAGCCGGTATAGTTAGCTTTACTTAGCTACTAAACTATTTAAGAGAATCGCGATTAATATTATATAACTTTAGAAGGACCGTAAGAGGTATTATAATAGTAAGAGATACCTATTTTATACAGTTAATTAGGTGTCCTAGTAGTATAAAGGATTTACAATATACGATCGGTTGAAATCTACCCTTATAAAAGCCTTTAAAACACTATTAGCAAAAATTGAACGATAGTATAAAAGAAAGATCGTATATATAGCTTATATATTAAATAGGGTTATTAAAAATAAAATTATCGTTTTGTAAAAAATAAATTATTATACTTGGCAATTATTTTATACTAAATAATATACGATATTATCGGATAATTTAGTATATAAGCTATCTTTCCTTACTAAAATTTATCTTTTATTATACAAAAGCTATTTTCTTTACTATTATAACTTTAGAAGATAGTTCTCTAGTTTCTCTTAACTCTTTTAAATCGCTCGAAGTCTCTAGTAGTATAAGTTAGAGAAATACGTCTAGTATCTATTAATACTACTATAATCTATTAAAAGATAAGCCTGTACGAGACGGTTAAAATTAAAAGTTATATTACTACTCTCTTTATTTATATAATATATTATTAACTATAAATATTCGATATTATCTTTAATTAAAGTACTAGATTAAATCTAATAGACCTATCTCTCGTATAAAAGTAATAGTAGTAATCTAACTTTAAGAACTTTAGAAATAAGTATTAATCAATAATAAGATAAATAAGCTAAACTTATTAGTTCTAAAGAATACTTTAAATAATTAAGTTATTAACTAGATTTTTATAAATCTTATTATTGTATGAAACCTACTATTTTGAATTGTTAAGTAGCTAGAATTCTATATATTCTACTAGATATTAAATCTAGAATTAATAAATTCTCTTACAACTACTTATTTAGCTATTAGTAGGTTAATTTATAATTTATTTTAACTGTAAAGAGATATTATATAAATAAAGGTTTAGTTAGCTTTAATAGATATATATCTTTTAGTTAATATCTAGACTTTTCTAAATAATTATCTTCTCTTAGTAATATATACTTATTTTATTAACTCGTAAGAATAATAAATAAAAGCTCTCTTAGCTTTACATATAATAGTAAACTATAGTAGAAAAGAGTAATAGAATACTATTCTTCTAGTCCTTTAAGACTATAGTATTATATAAAAGCTAGAAGTAATTATCGCTGATAATTTAACTATAAATAATATACTTTATCGTATAATATCTTAATATCTTCTAGATAATAAAGATATTACTTAGAATTCCTTATATTAACAAATCTACTACTAAGGATATACAATTAATCTTATTATTTAAACTTTCCTCTTTAGTAAGGCTTAATTTAAAAAGATTGAATCGTATAATAAAGGGAATATACTTAAGGATAAATTAGATAAGTAAGCTTAAATAGAAAGAGAAGAAGCTTTTCGTATAATAGGTGTTCTAGGAAAGCTTTATAATATTATTATTTACTATCGTTTCTTAGTAAATTATATAAAAGAATTCGTTTCTTTAGTATAATAGCGAATTCTACTTAACAATTCTATACGATAGAATAGCTGGTATTAAATGTTAAGTATAGTACTTAAGAAAGAGTTAGCTATTAATAATTATGTTAAAGTAAATTTCAAATTACTTAAAAAGGACTATCTTTCTCTATAAGATTAGAAGGCTCTTTATACGATAAGCTCCTTCTTATAGATATTCTACTAAGTAACTCTAGAGATTTAAGGCGACTGTATTATACTTAATTAACTTTATTTTACAATAGACGTTTTTAGTAAATATATAGAGAAGTCTTTAAGTTCTTATTATATAAATAAAGACTTACTTATATAAATTTAATAAGTAGTTTAGAAGTTTAAGGAGTATTATTATAAAATAGACAACTTACCTTTCTATACTACTATACTTATTCTTTATCTAAATTGTCGTATAAAATATATAAAAATTTGGTGGAAACGAGATTATTAAAAAATTATACTTTCTAGAGTAAAAGAGCTTTAGATATAATATCGAGATTTACGAATTTAACTAAATTTAATATTATATAAAATACCTAAAATCGTACCTCTATAAGAATTTAATAAGTTTAATTAATAAATTACTCGACTAATAAGTTAAAATAAATATAAGAATTACTATACTAAGGTACTATACGAAGTTTAAGTATCTCCTTTATAATAGTAGTATAGAAGTATATATGTAACGGCGCAGGTAAGATAATAGGTCTGAATACGGTACGAATCTACTCAGAGGCATATAGGAGTGCGTGGGGGATTAGGGACCTGGGAATTCCATTGACACCTATAGGCCTTATATGAAAGGATATAGAAGAACTACTAAGCTACTTATAAGGGAGTGTGCAACTATATACGGAAGGGAAAAGGGGTAGAACCGGAGGTAGGATAAGATAAGCGAAAAGCTTTGGGATAAGGTTATATATGAAGCTTTTCGTGGAACGATTTCTTTGTATTATTATACTACCCCCCTTCTTGTAGGCTGATAGTCCCTATCTATGCTGGTTCGGGAGGGAATCGGGGCTGTTACGGATGGGTTCCAGTATAAAGAAATTTCTTCGAGGAGGTATTTACCAGTAAGAGCTAATACGCGCGGTTGCCTATAGAGATGCGTTTATTAACGTAATATTAAGTAAGGTTTTCGTAGTAAGTATAATTAACCTATATATCGGCTGGTAACCACTATCATAACGGTTTGTTAATATTGCAATTTCGTCGCGTATAGCAACGAGCGTTTACTAGCCTTAGTATATTACTAGGTTGCTATTAACTGAGCTTCCTTAACTAAACAATAACTTCTACTCCGTACGTATCGTTGTACGTCCCTAGAACCGTTAATTATTAAAGCATCGCTAACGCCTTATAGAAAAATTAATTAATATACTACTCCGCCCGCCTCCTAGAGCCTCTTTAGAAGCCTTCTAGGTTATCTACTTTCGGGCTATGCGCGCGCTCGCCCGCGGGCGGTATATAATATTTTCCTTTCAGTCTCTAAGATTAAAAAAATGCGAGTATTACACCTTATAAAATAAAAAGTATAACCCCGTATGAATCGCATCTAATACTAGTAGGGTACTTACTACTAACGCACTCATAGATCCCCTCCTACTATAAGGAGGAGTTTCTAGTCCTCCAGGGCCATCTCGAACTATAGGTAGCGGCCTGATACACAGGGGATGAGGAGGATAAAAAGGTAGCCTTCGAGGCTGTTTTGGAGTCTGCTTATAGTCTGGCGCTTATAGCCTAGGTTGTAAAGAGTTAGAAAGATAGCCTTCCTGCGGCTAGTATCCAGGTGGCTTTATTCTACTAGAGTACTGAGTTACTCTGTTGGGTTTCGGCCCTAGAAGTTCTAGTATCTAGCCTTTAGGCTGACATCACGGCGCTCTCGGGCGGCTAAAGATGAGGTAGGGGAGGTTTAGGGGGAGTCTGGAGGGAAAGAAGGGGAAGGAGGGTAGAAGAGGAGAGGACTAGAGAGGTATTTAACAGCCTGCTATTAGACCCTCCGGATTTTATAGAGGAGTAATTTCGGGCCTATACTTTAGTTTTTTAATCTACTACTTAACTCTTATATATTATCGTCTACCAGGTAATCTATATTCTCTATACCATCCTCGTATGCCTTAATCTATTTGGTCAGGGCCTTTAGGGGTCCTGGCTGATTCGGATACTTATTATAAAAAGCTCTTAGCTTGTAAGGCGAACCTATAAAATTTGAGGCTTTATACTAGACCGGGTTGGGATCGTATCCTACCTATTTTACACGGTATTTGAGGGTTTTGCGATACAGCTTACTGGCCAGTATTTCCTCAACCTCCCACTCTTCTACCCCCTTAATAGCGATAGCGGGTGGTTTCGGAGCTTCTTACCCTAGTAGAGGGTCCTGGGGGTTCTTACACAGCAGGTTTAGTGCGAAAACATCATATATTCTCGACCCTAGGGGTAGCTATAGATAGTACGAGTTTCTAACCTATTCTAGTACTTTAAAAGGGCCCTCCTATTGATCGGATAGCTTTCGGCTCGGTCTCTAGACCGTAAGGTTCTTAGTATTTAGGTAGACTATATTACCGATCTGCTAATTAATCGGTCGCTAGTAACGGTTAATAACGGATTATATGCGATCCTAAGCCTTCTCAATATTAGCCTTTACAGTTTCCTAGGCTGTATATATACGAGTCGCTAGAGTTAAGGCGTTCTTACAATTTAATTTATCTGTTACGGTGATAGGATTAATAGAATATTTCTAATCCCAACTCTAACGGGGCTCGGATCTGTATAGGATCTAATACGGGGACATTCTAATAGTTATATAGGGTAGAGTCGCTTGTACTTGGTCGATTATAGGTAATAGAGAACTCTAGTTGTTCTAGTAGAAGGATACGAAAGGGCGCAGTCTCTAATTAATATACTTATTTATAATCTCCATCTGTCCGTCAGTCTCTTTATAATAAGTAGTAGATAGTTTAATCTTTACGCCTAAGATACGGCAGAATTTGGACCAGAAACTAGATATAAACTGAGGTTCTCAGTCTAAAATAATAGTTTCGGGTGTATAGCTAAAGCGGTATACCTATTAAATAAACAATTCGGCCATTCCCCTTGCGTTAATTATATAATAGTAGGAGATAGACACCGCTTGTTTAGACAGGCGATCGATTACTACTATAATCTAATTATATCCGGACTTATCTATAGAGAAATCCTTAAAGTTAATACACAGGTACTATATTAGTCAATTTAGTATAGAAAGTAGGTAGATAAAACCTAGGGTTTAGGTTTGTATCGGATAAGCTTTACGGTATAGGATGTAATTCCGTATATATCGTTTGTAAGTAGCCTCCATACCCTTCTAATAGTACTTCTAAGATAGTAACTAATAGGTTTTAATAGCGCTTGGGTGTGCGGAGGATACTTAGTCGTAAGCCTCTCGTATAAGTCGCGTATAAAGGCCTGAATCTGATAAGACACATAAACAATTATTGTAGAGGAGTAGTCTGTTCTCTATCTAATACTTGCGGGGTAGAAGTGTGCGTTCCTACGCGAAGGAGGCTCGGTTTTCCTATAGTAATACGTCGATCAACTCCAGAGAGTCTAGTAATATAACCTACTCCTAGCCTTTAATAACGTTTAGTATAGCTACTTGAGTTGTTATTTAGGTAATATAAGACTAGGCTAATTCGGCATTAATTCGGGGGTGAAGTCGATACGGTTTAAGTAAGACTCTCAACCGGTTGTCGGTTTAAGCTGCTTTTAAGTTTTCTACATCTTATTCGCGATGACTGAGGATGTCTACTCTAGTATTATTCTTGCCTAGAGTATACTCAATTTGGAACTGATACTAAGCTAATTCCTCGGTCCAATAAACTTAACAAGCATTAAGTACCTTCGTAGTCATAAAATATTTGAGTGAGTGATAATCGGTATATACTAGAGTTCTAGTAGCTACCGAAGTAAGTTC
Organism: Lojkania enalia; assembly: GCA_010094045.1. Classification (NCBI taxonomy): domain Eukaryota; kingdom Fungi; phylum Ascomycota; class Dothideomycetes; order Pleosporales; genus Lojkania; species Lojkania enalia. The sequence continues at coordinate 17,740 of ML986885.1, read as the reverse complement.
TACTCTCTATTACTTAAACGCAGTGACGATTGCGAACAGTTTCTTATTATAGATCTCCCAGTTCAGTTCCGAACCGGATAGAACCTTGCTGTAGAATACTATAGGGTACTATTTTCCGTTAGGATGTTTCTGTAACAGTACTCCTGCAACTACTCTATTAGAGGTATTAGTTTCCATTTTTGTTTCTAACGCAGGGTCAAAGTAGCAGAGCGTAGGTATACTCAACAGGGCTAACTTTAATTTCTTAAAGGTAATATTACATTCTAAAGTTTATACGAAAGGGGTTGTAAAACTCTATAGTACGATAATTGGCTTTGCGACACGCAAGAATTCCGGTACAAACTATCGATAGAATCCAGTAAAACCTAAGAAGGATTTCACACCCGTTATAGTAGTAGGTAGCTGCTAGTTGCGTAGTGCTTCCACCTTCTCTAGATCAACCTTAAGGCCTTTATTTAAGAGGATATAGCCAAGGTATTTAGTTCGGGTAACATAGAATTCGCTCTTCTTAATATTAACTTATAACCCTACTTAACGTAATCTCTTAAGAACTTTCTTAACGTAGATAGCGTATGTCGCCTCGTCTTCGGAGTAGATAAGGATATTATCTAGGTAAGTAATATAGAAGTTATCTAGGTAGTCGATCAGTACGTCGTTTATATAGCACTAGTAAGTTGCTAGGCTGTTATATAATCTAAAAGGTAGAACTTTACACTTATAGGTTCCGTATCAAGTCCGAAAGGTAGTATATTCCTTAGAACTAGGGTCTATCCTAATCTTGTTAAAGGCCGCACGAATATTAAACTTAGTAAAGATTGCTACCTTAGTAGGTCTAGATAAGAGTTTATCTATACGCGGTATCAGATATACATCCTTACAGGTAAGAGTATTAAGTTTATAATAATCTATATAGATACGCAGGTCGCTATTAGGTTTATAGACGTAAAGAATAGGAGATGTAAAGGGGCTCCGACTCTACTTAATATACCTATACTATAGATTATCCATAATATACTTCTTAGTTGCCTCCAGCTCCTCAACGTTCTACTTATACAACGGGCTGTAACTATTAGGGAGGGGTTCTATAAGGACAATCTTATAATCGTAAGGGTGGTGTTCCGGCAATTAATAAGCCGCAGTTTTACTAAACACATCCTAATACCTATAGTATTCGGATAGTAATCGGAGATTTACCAGTGCTTCGTTTTCAGCCTCGTCTTCTAGCTCTAGGGCTTACTTGTCTTTAATCAGCCGCTCAATTTCGTATAGAGACGTAGAGAAAAACTCGTTCTCTTTCCTCTTCATATTAAAGTAGAAAGTATTAGCTAAGATAAGAGCAATAATAGGAGAATAGACTTTCTTCAGATCAGGTTCGGACTTTATTTTATGCGGGCGTGCGGGAGCTCTAAGCTTATTTAGACTATAAGCTATAGGAGACCGATGTAGTTTTAGCAGTTTTAGTAGACCCTTAATATAATAGATAGTCGGACTGCGGGACTGCTAATACTAGTCCTTTTCCTATAGAGCGTCGCGTCGCCGGATGTCTAGCTCTACTTCCTTATCGCGTGCTGGCTGAGTTAATTATATAAGAAGAGGAGGTGAAGGATCATAAGTAGCAGGATACTTAGAGGGCTATATAATCCGATTCTTATCTATATCTAGCAGGAGTTGAAAACAACGTAACCATTTAATGCTAATAATACAATCCTAAGTACCTAGATCTATAATAACGAATAGGTAGTTTTAGATAGTTCTTCCATCAATTCGCAGGTACAAGCGGATATACTAATTAACTAGGGTTTAGATTCGGTCCTAAAAACCTTTAACAGTGATTTTGAAGGGTAAGCACTGTATTAACATATATAGGGCTTAGGAGAGTGATCTAGCCACCGTAGAATTAAGGAATAGGAAGCCTTAGGCGCTAGTATTAACAAGAGCGTTTAGTTATACACCAACACCTTTTAAACATAGAATAGTGGGGATTTAGAAGTACTTTCCTCCAAATAAATGCAACAAATTAATGTTTAATAAGTCGTACTTGCTTAAGCCTAGGACGGAGAGTTTTCCCAGACGTCTCTATTTCCCACCCGAGAACTATCCGGGTGGTACTTATTTGCGTCTAGAAACTCTTCTTCCTTAATCTCCTCTTATTTAACCTCTATCTCTTATACTCTAAGGACTATACATTCGTTCGTGAAGTATCCTAGTTTACTATAGTTGTAGTAATTATCTAGGGTCGTATACCTTTCAGGTGCGAGAGTCTTACTAGGTTATTAGGGAGCGATTGTGGTGGAATGAGGTATTAATACTGGGGTAGATCGGGGTAGTATTAGATCGTAGGTTACCTTAGATAAACTCTTAGAAACCTTCCGGTACCAATCCGAATTTGTTTTAGCTGCAACCTGTAGGCTGGCAGTTCGTTCTAGGAGGTTAGGAACGCTCCTCCTTTCTATATCGTAGGCTGTTAAGTAGACAACTATAGTGTTAAAGGAGCCTTTCTATATGAGCTTAAAGCTAAGGTTTAGTATCCTTAGGCTGGGGAGAATCTTATCCTATAGGTAGAAGAACCACTCAGATTAGGGTATAGATCCCCTAATAGCTGTACTAATAAAGCGAGCTTTGAAAGTTGGGAACACTTCTCTCTTATTCATTCTTAGGACCTGAAACGCCTGTCGCGCCTCTATCTCTTCATTACCTATAATAAAATATAATTGTAGAAGCGAAATCATTTCTTCAGCATTCTTGAACCGATACTAGTCCGATTCGGCTAGGTATTTTAGCTCTAGATACCCTTTCGCAGTACCAGAGGTATATCCCTATACTAACGCTATACGTGCACGCTCTGTCTAATAGTAATCTATATTAATCTTAAGTCGGTCTAGGATCGAGGCTCGCCATTATTTAAATATAGGTTTGTTGCTATCTATAAGGCTTTCGATCTTAGGTGTGCGTTTAGTAAGGTAGGCTTAAGGGGGCTTAGGGGTAGCCGAGAGGTTTCTTACTAGGGGAGTCGTAAAAGTTTCTCAGCGTATTATTAGTTCTAATTCGGTGGTTTGCAGAGGTTAATTAGGACTAATAGTTCTCTATCGTATTAAGTATATAATCTCCTCCTGTAAAATTGCGATTTATTCCTTAAGGGTTAGTTTACTCCAATTTCCCTCTAAATTAGATAGGTTCTTTATTACAGGCCCTATAGAGAGGGGTCCGCCTGTCGCAGGGCCCCCTGTAGGAGGTAACAGTTGTTCTACACGCATAGATAGAAGTTTACTCTTACTACAACTTGCGCGTGTATCAGTTCTAGTATAGAAATTAGAAGGTGAATTATAGTCAGACATCGGCGGTTGCCTCCGATTCTGATAGGTTATTAGTAGTCTCTGAGTTTCTACCTAGGCGCACTCTACGCGGCTTTTCTAAAAGCAATCCTAATCGCAGGGGATAGGAAGTTCTAAACCTAAAGGCTTCAGTCGATAGGAGGTCTCTAAGATCCTGTCTAGGTAACTGAATAATTTAATATAATAGTATATAAGTATTACAACCTAAACTAAATTAGGTATATCTTAGACTTAGACGTATTTAAATAAACAATCGATGCGATATTATTAAAGAGGCCGTTACTAGTAGTATTAAGTTCTTCTATATAATGTAACGGCACAGGCAAGATAATAGGTCTAAATGCGGTATAAATCTACTTAGAGGCATATAGGAGTGCGTGGGGGATTAGGGACCTGGGAATTCCATTAACACCTATAGGCCTTGTACGAAAGGATATAGAAGAACTACCAAGCTACTTATAAGGGAGTGTGCAACTATATACGGAAGGGAAAAGAGGTAGAACCGGGGGTAGGATAAGATAAGTGAAAAGCTTTGGGATAAGGTTGTATATGAAGCTTTTCGTGGAACGATTTCTTTGCATCGTTACAATATAAAGAAAATGCTAGCTATAACTTTTAACATTTATAGTAAATATTTTATCTATTCTAGTAATAAGTAATAAACTAGAACGAGTATTTTTAGAAGGTTATTATACTATCTTATAGGAGAGAATATAGCTTAGTATATTAAGTATTAAATATATAGAATGTATAAAAAGTTGGTATTAAAGTAGAATTCTAGTAGAAGACTTTTAAGATACTTAGAAGTATCTAAAATTAAGTATAATATATTATATATATTTAAATTGTAAGAAATATATTTAACCTAGCTTTAAATCTAATATTAACTATTACTAAGAACTCTACTAAAAGACCTACTACTCTTACTACTATTATCTTTTAGAAATGTTAAACGAGTACAGCTATAACGCTTAGTATATTTATTATACGTTAGCTTAGAGTTGTTGTTATTACGAATAGTATATTAAGAAGTATAGTTAATATAGATATAGTTAGAATATATACTATTAAACTAGCTATTAAAAGAGAAATATCTAATATATATAGTAAATTCTCTTATATAATTATAAGCGGCAGTATAATAATTATATAGCTAGATATTTAGAGTGCTACGGGAATAGATAAGAAGACTCTTAATATAGGATTAGCACTAAGATAAGAGAGTAGTAGTATTAATTCGGTTGTATTATACTATAATAGAGGTATTAGCTAAATTATATAGAGAAAGACCTTAAGTATAAATTAAAAAGTTAGCAAGTTTAATAATTTTAAGACTTTTCTTAATAGTTAAATCGAATATATTATAGGATTTAGGCTATTAATTTCTTACTATAAAGTAGAAGATCTTACTTAAATAAGCTATAATAAGTAGATAGTAGATTAAAATCTCTTCGTACGTAGTAGAGTTTAGAAAATTAGCTTAACTAGTAGCTAAACTACCAAATCTAGTAATAGTATATCTAATAGCCTAGACCGGATTAGCGCGGAGGATCTAGTTAGCTTAGTTAATAAGAGCTATATAAGTAGTTTTATAGCAATTGCTATAAGGCTAAAGAGTAGTATTAGTAAAAGAAGGATTATTAAAGCTTATATTAATATTATATAAGAGTAAGTATAGAGAAAATAAATTAGTAGTATAAAGAAATAGAGGAAGTCTTAAATATTTAATAGATAGATAACTCGCGATATAATAGTATAGTTAAGGCTACCTATAAACGTACTATATTTATATATACTATATTTATATTATAAACTAATTAATTAGATATAATATAGTAAATTTAAAAATATAATCGTATAATAACTAATAAAATTATAGTATTTATATAGATATAAACTATTAAGAGAGTTTATAGGTAGCGAGCCTAACTATCTACGGTAAAGGATACAATAAACGATAATATACGATTAATAAGATAAAATACCGATAAAAAACCGATAATCGTATCGTTTCTATTATTATATCGTTGACAACCCTAGCGCTAAATTATCCGATAATATCGTATATTATTTAGTATAAAATAATTGTTAAGTATAATAATTTATTTTTTATAAAACGATAATTTTATTTTTAACAACCCTAACTATAGATAGTTAGGTTTACTATCTATAAACTCTTTTAATAGTTTATATCTATATAAATACTATAATTTTATTAGTTATTATATAATTGTATTTTTAAATTTACTATATTATATTTAATTAATTAGTTTATAATATAAATATAGTAACGTAAAGTACTACTAAGCCGGCTATACTATTAAGCCGGCCACTTTTTCTTAGTATAGTAACTTTTCCGTACGCAACGCTATGTCTTAATAATATAAAGCTAATCTATCTAATTAAGAAGGTAGAATTAAACTTGCCCTTTAGGTCTATACTTTAGGCTAATTTCGAAGCGTGCGACGCGCTGCAGCAGCTTTTAATATACGATACTAGTAGCTTTCTAACCAGCTTTATAGAATTACCTTTCGACCTTAAATTTAACTAAATTATATAAAGCTTATAGTAACTGAAGAGTAGACGATTATATAATATATCTTTAACTTTAATTTGCGAGGATTTACGCTACGGCTTTATAAGGTGGCAGATATAGTAGATAAACTATTACGTACGCGGGATAAAATATTTATAGGTAAAAACTGGCCTAAACAATTTATATCGCGTATAAATAAGCTTAAAACAGTTTTTAATCGAGTAAAGGACTGTTAAAAGATATTATAAGAAGATCTAGAGGTTATTAACGCGTGGTTTAAACTCGTATAAGAGACGGTAGCTAAGTATAGTATCTATAAAGATAATATCTATAACTTTAATAAGATAGGCTTCTAGATAGGTATAATTAGCTCTATAAAAGTTGTTACAGGTTTAGAACGCTGTATAAGACCTACGCTTATTTAGCTAGGTGATCGGGAGTGGGTTATAGTAATCTAGAGTATCTATACTACTAGATATACAATTCCACCATTTATCATCTATAAAGGACGCGTCTATATCTTAGTATGGTATAAGGAGATAGATATACCGTACGACTAGAAGCTCTTAGTTTCTAAGAATAGATAGATAAATAATAAGCTTAGTTTTAAGTAGTTAAAGTACTTTAACGCGTATATAAAGACGCGTTAGGTAGGGTTATATAGGCTACTTATTCTTAATAGCTATAAGAGCTATCTAAACTAGAATTTTAAGGATTATTACCTTATATAAAAGATCCTTACCCTCTATATACCAGCACATTTATTATATATCCTACAGCTACTTAATATAGTATACTTCTTACTATTAAAGCTAAAGTACTCCCAGTATATATAAGACTTGGTATACTAACGCGTCTACTATATTAATAAGGAAGGCTTTCTACCAGCCTTTAAAGACGCGTTTTTTAATATATCTATGTACGAGAACTGTAAAAAGGCCTTTAAAGTATTTAGACTAGTTTCTATTAACGTATAGGTTGTTCTTAAGCACTTTAAAGTCTAGTTGCGTATACTACTAGAGGTACCTCTACTAGAAATACTATAGCAGTTAAAAATACTAAGCAACACACAAGAATTTAGGTCATAATTAACTCTTGTACGGAGGTCCTTCGTACGATTACTAAAAGAAGCTAAAGAAGGCTTCTTACAGCTAATAAAAGGAGCTGAATTGATGCTGCATTAAAATGCTCTTATAAGCCACCGGATTATAAAGCTTAAAGAGTAATTAGAGGTTATAATAAAGTGTAAAACACGTAAACGGAAGCGAATCCAGTATAGTAGTACGATAGAGTATAGTAAGGGAGTTTCGTACGGAGCTGCTAAGGCATCTACAGCTCCTCAGCAATCTAAGAAAGCTTGTAGTGGTAGTAGTAAGGAACCAGCTCAACCTGGTTAACGGTACTATAGGAACTGTAGAAAGACCGGGTATAACGCTCGTACGTGCTAAAAAGATATAGAAGCTTCTTCTAAATCTAGTCTAAGTATCTCGTACGTAGGTTCTCTTATAGATAGCGAGTAAATTAAGGTCTTATACATGGTGTTGGTAGTACTAAGAAAAAGTGGCCGGCTCAGTAGTATGGCCGGCTCGGTGGTACTTTACGTTATATATAAATATAGTATATTTATAAATAGCCTTAGTTATACTATTATATTACAAGTTATCTATCTATTAAATATTTAAAACTCTCTCTATTTCTTTATACTACTAATTTATCTTTTCTATACTAACTCTTATATAATATTAATATAAGCTTTAACAATCCTTCTTTTACTAATACTATTCTTTAGTTTTATAGTAATTACTATAAAGCTGCTTATATAGCTTTTATTAACTAAACTAACTAAATCCTCTATACTAATCTAGTCTAGACTATTAGATATACAATTATTAGATTTAGTAGTTTAGCTACTAGTTAAGTTAATTTCCTAAACTCTACTATATATAAAAAGATTTTAATCTTCTATCTATTTATTACTACTTATTTAAGTAAGATCTTCTATTTTATAGTAAGAAATTAATAGCCTAAATTCTATAATATTTTTGATTTAACTATTAAAAAGAGTTTTAAAATTGTTAGACTAACTAACTTTCTAATTTATATTTAAAGTTTTTCTTTATATTATAATAGTATAGATAAGATAATAGATCTAAATATAATATAAATCTACTTAGAAGTATATAGAAGTATATAGAGGTTTAAGAACCTGAGAATTCTATTAATATCTATAAGCCTTATATAAAAGAATATAGAAAAACTACTAAGCTACTTATAAGAGAGTATATAAATATATACGGATAGGAAAAGAGGTGGAACTAGAAGTAGAATAAGATAAGCGAAAAGTTTTAAGATAAGATTATATATAAAGCTTTTTATAGAATAATTTCCTCGCATTATTATACTACCTCCCTTCTTATAGGCTGATAGTCTCTTTCTATACTAGTTTGGGGGGGAATTAGAGCTATTATAAATAGGTTCTAGTATAAAGAAATTTCTTTAAGAAGGTATTTATTAGTAAAGGCTAATATATATAGTTACCTATAGAGATATATTTATATATTAATATAATATTAAGTAAGATTTTTACGGTAAGTATAATTAACTTATATATTAGCTAGTAACTACTATTATAATAGTTTATTAATATTACAATTTCGTCGTATATAGTAATAAGTATTTACTAGCTTTAGTATATTATTAGATTGCTATTAACTAAGCTTCTTTAACTAAATAACAACTTCTACTCTATATATATTATTATATATCTCTAGAACTATTAGTTATTAAAGTAATATTAATACTTTATAGAAAAAAAAATTAATTAATATACTACTCTACCTACTTTTTAGAATTTCTTTAGAAGCTTTCTAAGTTATCTACCTTTAGACTATATATGTACTTACCTACGGGTAGTATATAATATTTACCTTTTAGTCTCTAAGATTAAAAAAAATATAAGTATTATACCTTATAAAATAAAAAGTATAACCCTATATAAATCGTATTTAATACTAATAGAATACTTATTACTAATATACTTATAGATCTCCTTCTACTATAAGGGAGAGTTTCTAGTCCTTTAAAGCTATCTTAAACTATAAATAGCAGCCTAATATATAAAAGATAAGAAGGACGAAAAAGTAGCTTTTAAGGTTATTTTAGAGTCTATTTACAGTCTAGCGCTTATAGCCTAGGTTATAAAGAGTTAGAAAGCTAGCCTTTCTATAGCTAGTATTTAAGTAGCTTTATTCTACTAGAGTATTAAATTACTCTATTAGGTTTCGGCTTTAAAGGTTCTAGTATCTAGCCTTTAAGCTGATATTATAGTACTCTTAGGCGGCTAAGAATAAGGTAGAGAAGGTTTAGAGGGAGTCCGAAAGGAAGGAAGAGGAAGAAAAATAGAGAAGAATAGAACTAGAAAGGTATTTAACAGCTTACTATTAGACCCTCTAAATATTATAGAGGAGTAATTTTAGGCCTATAATTTAGTTTTTAAATCTACTACTTAACTCTTATATATTATCGTCTACTAGATAATCTATATTTTCTATACTATTCTTATATACCTTAATCTATTTAGTTAGAGTTTTTAGGGGTCCTAGCTAATCCGGATACTTATTATAAAAAGCTCTTAGCTTATAAGGTAAACCTATAAAATTTAAAGCTTTATACTAGACCGGGTTAGAATTATATTCTACCTATTTTATATAGTATTTAAGGGTCTTATAATATAGCTTACTAGCTTGTATTTTCTTAATCTCCTATTCTTCTACCCTATTAATAGTAATAGCGGGTAGTTTCGGAGCTTCTTATCCTAGTAGAGGGTCCTAGGAGTCTTTATATAGTAGGTTTAGTACGAAGATATTATATATTCTTAACCCTAAAGGTAGCTATAAATAGTATAAGTTTCTAACCTACTCTAGTACTTTAAAAAGGCTCTTCTATTAATTAGATAGCTTTCAGCTTAGTCTCTAAACTATAAAGTTCTTAGTATTTAAGTAGACTATATTACTACTCTACTAATTAATTAGTTACTAGTAATAATTAATAATAAATTATATACGATTCTAAACCTTCTTAATATAAGCTTTTACAGTTTCCTAGACTATATATATATAAGTTACTAGAGCTAAGGCGTTTTTACAATTTAATTTATCTATTATAGTAATAGAATTAATAGAATATTTCTAATCCTAACTCTAATAGAGCTTAAATTTATATAGAATCTAATACGAGGATATTTTAATAGTTATATAGAGTAGAATTACTTATACTTGGTCGATTATAGGTAATAGAGAACTCTAGTTGTCTTAGTAGAAGAATATATAAAGGCGTAGTCTCTAATTAATATATTTATTTATAATTTCTATCTATCTATTAGTCTCTTTATAATAAGTAGTAGATAGTTTAATCTTTACGTCTAAAATATAGTAGAATTTAAACTAGAAACTAGATATAAACTAAGGTTTTTAGTCTAAAATAATAGTTTTAGGTATGTAGCTAAAGTAGTATACCTATTAAATAAATAATTCGGCTATTTTCTATACGTTAATTATATAATAGTAGAGAATAAATATAGCTTATTTAGATAGGCGATTAATTACTACTATAATCTAATTATATCCGAATATATCTATAAAGAAATTTTTAAAGTTAATATATAAATACTATATTAGTTAATTTAGTATAAGAAGTAGGTAGATAAAATCTAGGGTTTAGGTTTATATTAGATAAACTTTATAATATAGAATATAATTCCGTATATATCGTTTATAAGTAGCCTCTATACTCTTCTAATAACGTACCTTACAAGCGAGCGGCCTATATAAGCGAGCGGTCTATTCTATTACTAAAACGCGATACTTAAGCTTTTAACAACAATATAATAATAAAAATATAAGAATATAGTTTAAAACGAGAATTAAGTAAACTTAGCTCTCTTAACTACTAAAAGAGGCTAAATAAATAGCGAAAGATATACTACTTTAATATTTAATGTAATTCGAACGACTATATACTAATAATACGCTGGAATCCGCTTATAGTATAATTATAAGCCTAACTTGAAGAGACTAATAAAACCTAAAGAGGAGGTTATTATCTAATATATACTTAACCTAGATTCGCGAGGATTTGCACCTACTTTAGCTACTATATAAGATATAGCTAATAGCTTACTTATTAAGCGCGGTATAGGCTAGATTAGTATATATTAGCCTAGGAACTTTATTAAACGCAGTTCTAAACTTAAAATACACCTAAATCGGCTTTATAATTATTAGAGAGCTTTATATAAAAATTCTAAGGTAATTAAAAACTAGTTTAAGCTTATATAGTATATTAAGAAGAAGTATAGTATTATAGACGAGGATATATATAATTTTAACAAATATAGCTTTTAAATAGGAATTATCTTATTATAACTAGTTATTATAGGTATAGAGAGATATAATTAACTAAAAGCAATTTAATTAGTTAATTATAAATAGATTTTAGTAATTTAGAGGATTAATACTACTAGCTAGACGCTCCTACCCTTTATTATTATTACTAGCTACTACTATCTCTCTACCTAGTATAAAGGCGACGATATACCTAAGAACTAGACTATTATAGTTAGTAAAAACGGCTAGATAATAAATAAACTTAGTATTAAGTAGTTAAAGCACTTTTATAGATATATAAGGGATTATATAGTAGACTCGTGTCGACTACTAATCTTTAATAGCTATAATAGTTATAACTCGCTTAATTTCCAGAAACTCTGCGAGGAATAGAGTATTATTCTACTTTATATACTAGCTTATTTATTACATCTATTATAGCTATTAGATATAGGCTACTTTTTACTATTAAAGCGTATATATAGAAATTAGATCTTAGTCTTAATATACAATTATATTAACTATATTATAAAACTTAAGTTCTTTCTAGCCTTTAAAGCTACTTTTAATATATTAATTATAAAGGATAATATCTATATAAGCTTTTAAGGAGCTGGTCTAGTCCTATTTAATCTAGAAGCGGTATTTTTAAAGCTTAATATAAAGCTTTATACACTAATACTACTAGTATAAGATAATACCTAATAAGAAGTAAAAATACTAAATAACGTATAGTATAAGCGAGCTAATCACCTAAGCAAGCTGATTATAATACTAAGACTATACTAAAATCGCGACTACTTTTCGCAAAATATTATACTTTCTTATATTCTATTATACTATATAGTATAGTAGCCTATTCTTCTATATCTATAGCATTATTTTTACACGTCCGCGAGTTATACCTAGCCTTACTATACTACCTGTAGCGCCTTTAAGTCGGCTGGTTTCTATTAACGCGCGCCTTCTTCCTACTCTTCTTTCTATTAGTATAAGCGCTAAAATCTTTTAGAGCAGTTAATTAAGCGCCTTCTTTAATCGTTAGGTTACCTTCCTTCTATATACGCTTTCTTTTATATAATTAATATTATATAGCGGCTTTATTAGCTACTTAAAGTTTAGTAACCTAAACGCGTAATAGTATATTTTTATATATTATATATATAGCACCCTTTATAAACTGTTTAAACGCCTCTACTATTAAAATAGGTAAGCTATCTAAGTGCTTTTAAACTCTTAATCAAACGTACGCAGATTAAGACCTAAATTCGATAGGATTACTTAGTATTTTTAACTTCTAAGGGGTATCTTCGACTATAAAGAGTATTAGTATATATAGTCGAACTTTAAGCTTTAATAGTACTATATCTAGGTTAAATAGAACTAGGCTAGCACCTTAAAAGCTACTTAGGATATTACTCTTCATAATTGCTGCGTTAAAAGCTACTTTAAAATAGGGTAAGAACTTGATTTTTATAATATAGTTAATATAACCGCGTATTAGCTACTCAACTTAGCGCCTATACGTAGTCTTTAAAAGTAAGAAACAACCTATATCTAGTAGCTACAGTAGGTATAATAAATATAGAGGTATATAGAGAGTAATAATATTCTTTTCCTTATAGAGCTGCCTGAATTTAAGTGAGTTGTAGCTCTTATAGCTGTTACGAATTAGTAATTGATATATACTAATAGTATAATTCTTTATATACGTGTTAAAGTACTTTAACTATTTAATACTAATATTATTTATCGTCCAGCTGTTATTAGTAACCTGTATAGCTTAGGTTAGTAGAATATTATCTTCTTTATACTATATAGAGAGGTAGTAGGTACCTATAAAGATAATAAAAAATAGTATCGCCTATCCTATCGCGTTAATACCCTAGATAACTATAGTCTACTTATAATTATCTAGCTAGAGCTACTTTAATTAATTCTATCTCTTAGAGCTAGTAACTACTACTCCTATTAATATTACGCCTATTATAAAGCCTAATTTATTAAAGTTGTACGTATCTTTATTAATAATATTATACTTAGCCTTTATATTCTATATAAGGTAGAACTAAAATCCTATACCCTTAAAATTCTTATATTTAGCTCTTAAATAGTTATACTTTTAATTAAATTTAACTTTAAGCTTAGGCGTATATTTAATAAAGTTTTCTACCTAATTCTTTCTAACTTAGCTAGTAGAGCGTATAGCTAGTAGTAAACTATAGTAGAAATCCTCTTATATCTAGATCTAGTATATACTAAATAATCACCTACTCCTTAGTCTTACTAAGCTTTATTAAATTAGGCCGGCAATCGCGTTATAGAGCTATTCTTTACCTTTATATACTAAGTATACTTTAGAAGATATTATAGATTAATATAATACGATATATAGTTAGTATTACGTCTTATTAAAGAGCTTAAAGTATAAGCTATATTCTAGCTTCTTTCTAAATTAATTCTGCAGTTATTAGTTATAGTATAATATTATAAAGTATAATTATCGCGATTTTAGTAGGGTCTTAATATTATAATCAGCTTACTTAGGTAATTAGCTTACTTATACTATACGTTAACGCGCGCGAGCTAGAAGCTTAATTAATATTAATTTATAATCGGATTTAAAGAGATATAAACTCTTTACTAGCTTCTATTATTAAGAACTTAAATTAGCTTAAAAAAGGCTTTATAAAAGTACTATATCAGATTAGGTTAATATATAATAAAATCGTCAGCCTTTAAGAAGCAAATAAAGTAGTAATAAAACGGAAATAGTAGAAAAAAAGGCGGATTTAAGTATAAGAGACCCTAATAAAAGTATAAAAAAAGATAATTATTACTAAAAAAGATAATAAGGAGGAAACTCGGGCTATAATACGCTAATTTAGGGTGTAATTAAATATAAGTAGATAATATAAAGTATAACAGCGCAGGTAAGATAATAGGTCTAAATACGGTATAAATCTATTTAAAGGTATATAGGAGTATATAGGGGATTAGGAACCTGGGAATTCTATTAACACTTATAGGCCTTATATAAAAGGATATAGAAGAACTACTAAGCTACTTATAAGGGAGTATACAACTATATA
>ML986884.1:14524-37200 GCA_010094045.1 Lojkania enalia | reverse complement strand
GGATAATACTAATTAGATTAGTAACAGACGGGATATCTAAAGAACTTTAAGAATAAGAACTAGAATAGATAGATAGACTACTATACGTCTATAATCGAATCTATATACTAGCTAAAGTTAGAAAAGAATTTATTAGGCAATTTTATAAAGCCCCTGCCCACGGATACTAAGGAATAGAAAAAATGCTAGAACGAATCCTTAGGGGATTCTACTTTCCTAAAGTAAGGGAATAGGTAAAAAATATATTATAAGAATATATAAACTGCTAATAAAATAAACCTAATAGATATACACCCTATAGACTATTATAAAACCTAGAAATACCTACTAGACTATAAACGGAAATTACTATAGACTTTATTGTTAAGCTACTAAAGTTAAAAGACTACCTTAAGGGAGAAGTATATAACTCTATTATAATAATTATAGATAGACTTATAAAGTATACCTACTTTATCCTCTATAATAAAGTATTATTAGTAGAATAAGTTGTAAATATCTTCCTAAAATAGATCGTAGTATAGTATAGAATACCCTAGAAGATAATTATAAACTAAAATACTAAGTTTACTTTAAAGTTTTAGTAGATAATTATAAACTTACTAGAAATTAAATATAAAATATCTATAGCATTTTACCTATAAATAGATAGATAGATAGAATAAATAAACTAAATAGTAGAGTAATATCTATAGTACTATCTTAACTATAAATAAAATAATTAGGTAATACTACTACTAATAGTACAACTCGCGTATAATAGTACTATATATAATATAACTAGAGTATTACTATTTATAGTAAACTATAGGTATAAACTAAAAATATATAACACCCCAATTAAAGTAGTATTATAGATACCCTAAATATAAGAATAAGTCGAGATTATTTAATAAATATAAGACTTACTAAAGAAAGATCTCTAGTTCCTATAACATACTATAAAGAAATACTATAATAAGAAATATAAATAACTACCTTACTTTAAAAAGGGAGAAAAAGTTTAGCTACTAAAACAAAATATTTAAAGTAAATAACTAAGCAGTAAACTAGACTATATTAAAATCGGACTATATAAGATTAAAGAATAGATATTACCCGTAAACTATTAACTTAAATTACCTATAACTATAAAAATCTACCTAACCTTCTATATTATATTTATAGAAAAGGTACCTTAGAACGCTAAACTAGTAGTATATAATATAGATGTATATAGAGAAGATCGGGAATAGAAAGTCGAGAAAATAATAAGATATAAGATATAAAATAGCAAATAATACTATCTAATAAAATAGTTAGGAATGGATAAATATAGGAACTTATAGAATAATACCTAAAAGCTAGAAGAAAACTTTAGCCCTATAGTATTATAGGTATATTATAAAACCTAAATTTATAAAGAAAACCCAGAGATAGAATAGTAGGATTAAACAGTGTTAGCTATATTATAAGAGGCAACTCTACCTTAGAAAGAAGACCCGCCTCATAATCTGCCTCCTTCTCTTTCTTAAGCTACTCTTATATATATTTATAACCCTCTACCTACTTATACTTCGCTTATTTATAAACTTTATAAAGGCGCTAAATCTTTACGCAAGCTACTACTACCTTATTAAGAAGTTACTTTAACTCCTCCTAGGCTAGACAGATCTTCTCCTCTAACTTTACAACTTCAGCATCCTGTTTTGCTACTAGGAAGGATTAGAAATAAACTAGTATTATAGGACTAAAATATATAAGTAATCTAAGTATTATAATCTATATTATATAATAAATATATATTAGTATAAAGATACTTTAAATAATATAACTTTTTAGATATCTCCTTCTTATCTATCTTATAAGTTAACCCTTTATAAGAATACTAGGAATAAGGTATAATCGTTTTACCTAAATAGTCTATATAATTAGTATAATAGTATCTATTTAGAGTTAAATAATAAAGGGGAGGTATTAGGAATATATATAATTTTAGCGGAAATAGCGTATTAACTCTACTATATACTAGTTTAGAACGGGAAAACTCTTAGGCTAAGAGTTTAGAGGGGGAAGGTAGTATTATAGATATTTTTATAAGAACCCCTATACTAAACCTAATTAAGATCTAAAACTCTATATAGTTAGAAGAATAAAGCTAGTATAAGGTATATAACGCGTTTAGTAGTTTAGTTAACTAAGTAACTGAGCAGGAAAATAATAAGGGAACTAAATTATATTTAATAACCTTATAACTCTAATCTTTATAGCTCTTTATAGTTAACTTAAATATTCTTTATATACTCTACTTATATACTTCTATTATAAGCTTATAAGAATAATATACTTTATAGTATATAATTACTCTTAGTTATTACCCTACCCTATACTAGGCTAATTAGAAGGGCTGTTACACCTAAACTAAAAGGGTAATAGATTATATTATAGAGTTCTAAAAACTTAGTATTAGACTAGGATAGGACGATAGTATATTAGTAGGAATCTTCTATAAAAGTCTTAAGGATAAGGTTAAAGACGACCTAATAAGAGAAGAAAGGCTAATAGAACTATTAGAAATAATCGAATTAGTAGTTAGGATTAACAACTATTAGTATAAATAGAAAATAGAAAAATAATCTTAGCTGCAGATATTCGTACTAGTAAAGAAGGAAAGTAAGATAGTACTATAAGACGGTAATCTAATAGTCCTTAGAAAAGTCGAAAAGGATAAGGGAAAGAACTACCAACAATTAAGGATAAGCAACCTTAAGAAGGAAAGGCTTAAGAAGGGAGCATATTTTCTATATAGATAAAAAGGGTACTATATAAAAGAATATCTAGGTAAGAAGAAGGAAGCCTGTATAATAACTGCGCAACCTATTAATAAGTATTAATAACTAATAAGGTATTAGACGTATTATATAAATAATAGATATAAGATATACTGTTTAGTAAAAGAAGGGAGCAATTATTAGCTATAGCTAAAAAAAGTAGCAGTAGTTATTAGAAATATAGAATATCTACTAGGTGTACTAAGACTTAATAGTATAATAATTCTAGAAAGAATAAAGTAAAAAAAATGCTAGATCTATAATAAGACGTATTAAATAAAGTTATACTCCTAAGAATACTAGAATATTCTATTTAAAGAAATAATATTCTAAGATAGCTAGGACGTACTAGAAACTATAGTAAAATTAGTAGGAAAAGTTATAAATAAGAAAATATTTGAGTATATATAAGAGATATACTAAAGCTACTCTATAAAACTAGTAAAAGGTAAGAAAGGGAAATATATACTACCCTATAAGAACAGCTGTAAAAAAGATTAGGCTAGCTATTATTAGGATAATTGCTAGATATATAAGGGTATTAAGATAAAGTTAAAAGTATAGCCTAGAAGAGATATATAATTATTACTAAGAATCTTACTATCTTAAGATAAAATAGAAGATTATATAGAAAACAGGTACTATTAAATTTACGGAAGTCTAATTTACCTTAGAATAGAGTGTTTATACTAGCTTAGTAAAATTATTATAGAAGCTAAAGAGCTGAGAAAGGTAGTTTTAGAGGTAAGAGAGATGTAAGAGGATATTAGAAGACGACTTAATATTACAGCTTATAGAATAACGGGAGTAAGTATACTTAAAGAAGAGGAACGTCCTAAAGATAATATATATTTAGAGGAATATAAAGCGCTAAGCTAGAAATAATATATAGTTAGATGCTAGTACTACTAAAATATATTTAAAATACTTAAATAGTAAGAATTAGATAAAGACTACTAACTAATCGAATAGTAATAGTATTTTTTAGGATAGAAGTATAAGATATACAGTAAGTAAGTAAAGGCCGTTCACGCCTAAGAACTATAGATAAGGTGTAGTATAGATAGATATCTATTATATAGAGGAGAAAAAGAGAAGGTAGAGTTCTTCCCACCTTAGTTAAAAAACTAAGCAGCCCCTAAAGCGATAGCTATATTAAGAAACCGGGTAGGAAAGCTGTTAAAAAGGTTACTAGTATAGTACTTTTATATATAATACTCCGAGCGGAGTTTAATAGGAGGAAATTTAGAGTACTACTTAATAGTAGAGCTTTAGATACGTTTATATTAGTATAATAGGTTTATAAGAATAATATAGAGTAGAGGGAAAAAGTAATATCTTATATAATATATCTAATAGATAATAAGCTAATAGACTATAGTAGAGGAATCGTACTAATAGAAACTAAAAAGTAAGCGTTTAACGTTGTAGAATATACTAATATAAGAAGTATTAATATTATAAACCTAGGAAAATTTAATATATTACTAGGTATAGACTAGCTAGTTAAATATAATTCTAGAGTAGATTAGTAGTAAGGAATAGTTTATAGGTTATAGAGCTGATTTAAGATAGAATGGGTAGTAGGATAGTATAAGATAAGACGTCCTTCGGGTCTATAGTTAATATAGAGAGTATTAGCAGCTATAATAGTAAGATATTTTAAGAAGATAAAATAGACGCTAGGTATTATTATAGTTTAAAAAGTATATAAAGAACTATAGGACGATAGTATACTCTAAGAAATCTAAGAGGATTATAGCGAATTTATAGGGCTATATAAAGAAGTAGAAAATAGAGGATTATCTAAATATAAGAAATACGACTATAAAATTATTATTAAGGATAAAAAGAAGCTAAAATCTAGTCTAATATATAACTTAAACCGAGAATAAAGAGAGGAACTTAAAAAGTACATCTAAAAGAATTTGGTAAGAGGGTATATACAACTAAGTTAGAGTAAAATAGTATTACCAATATTATTTATATCTAAGAAAAACGGTAAACTAAGATTGTACGTAGATTATAGATAGCTAAATAATACAACTAAGAAAAATAGATATCTGTTACCTAGGATAATAAAACTTATAAGTTGGTTATAAGGAGTTAAGTAGTTTATAAAGTTTAATATAAGAGAAGAATACTACTAAATTTAAATAAAAGAGGGCTATAAATAAAAAACGGTATTTAAGATAAGAGAAGGTCTCTTTAAATATCTAGTAATACTATTTAGACTTATAAATATACTAGTAACCTTCTAAGTAGTTATAAATAATATATTAAGGGAATATTTAGATGTATTTATAATAGTATACCTAGATAATATTCTAGTCTATATAAATAGATTGCTAAGAAAGTATAAAGAATATGTTAGAAAAGTACTAAAGAAGCTATAGGAGTATAAGTTACTTATAGCTCTAGAAAAATACGAGTTTTATAAAATAGAAATAGAGTTCTTAGAGTTCTAGATATTTAGAGACGGTATTAAAATAGAATAAGAAAAGGTTAAAGTAATACTAGAATAGCTAGTACCTACTTTAGTTAAATAAATCTAATCTTTTCTAAGCTTCGCGAATTTCTATAGGAAATTTATAAGTAGGTACTCTAGAGTAGTAGCACCCTTAATAGAGATTACTAAGAAAGAAAAGGGGTTTAAGTAGTAGAAAGTACAGTAAAAAGCCTTTAAAAAATTAAAAGCTTACTTTACTTTAGTATTAATACTAAGGATACTAGACCTAGAGAAGTAATTCTAAGTGGAAACTGATACTTTAGATAAAATAATAGGCGCTTACTTAAGTTAGTAAGATAAGGACGGAAAGTAGAGGCTATAAACCTACTTTTTAAGAAAAATGAAACTAGAAGAACTCAACTATAATATATATAATAAGGAACTATTAGTAATAGTTAAAGTATTAAGAGAGTAGTAAGTATACTTAGTAGGAACTAAATACCTATTTAAAGTCTAAATAGATTATAAAAACTTTATATACTTTATAATAATAAAAGAATTTATAGGAAGATAAATATAATAGGTAGAATAGTTAGCAGACTATAACTTTAGAATAATATACTAGAAAGGGTTAGAAAATATAGTAGTAGATGTACTAAGTTATAGAGCCGACTATATAACTAAAGAAAAATATAAAAGAGATATAATCCTAAGATAAGAATTAGATAGATCCCTTATATATAACTATCTATAAGTCGCCTAGGTTATAAAACTAACTATACTAGAGTAGAACTAGTAATAAAAGCTAAGAGACATATAGATAGTAGAGTAATATCTAATAAGTAGTAATAAAGTAAAGGTAATTAAAAACACAACTTAAAAATAACTATATATATATCTATATATATAAAAGTAGATAATAAAAGAATTATATAAATTGCTAGAATAGAAGTATTTAGGAGTGGTAGAAATAGAGTAAAGGCTGAGGAAGAGCTTTATTCTTACTAATATAAGAAAAGAAGTATAAGATATACTAAATAAGTATTTAAAATGCGGAAAGAATAAGGCTAAGAGGTATAAGCTTTATAGATTCTTATAGCTATTAGAAGCACCTAAAGGACTATAAGAATAGATTATAATTAACTTTGTAACTAAGTTACTAGAGTTAGTAGAGTTAGGGATAAGAAGAAGATATAATACAATTATAAATATAGTAGATTAGTTAATAAAATATATATACTTTAGACTAGTATTAGAAATTATAATAGTACCTAAACTAGTATATAAGCTGTTATATATAGTATTCGCGGAGTATAGAGTCTTAAAGTATATTATCTTAGATAGAGATAAGTTGTTTATATCTAAATACTGGTAAGGATAGATAGAAAAGATAGGAATCTAATAATAGATGTTAACTAGCTTCTACCTACAGATAGATAGTTAGATAGAATAAGTTAACTAGAGTTTAGAAACGTATTTAAAGATGTATATTAATAAATAATAAAACAATTAGGTTGAATTATTATCTATAGTATAGATAGCCTATAATAGAATAACCTAAAATATAATAGGGACTATATTCTTTAAAACTAACTATAGATAAAAAGCTGTTATATATTAAAAATAGAATAAGAAAGAGTTTCCAGTTCTACTAGTAGACTAGAAAGCTAGAAAAATAAAAGAAATCTACAATTAGCTTAGGGAAAAGATTTAGTTAAGAAACTTTAAAATAGTAGAATAAGCTAATAAGCTAAGGGTTAAGAGACTAACCTTTAAAAAGAGGGGTAAAGTTTTCCTATTAACAAAAAACTTGAAGACTAAGAGGCTAATAAAAAAGCTAGATTATAAGAGGATAAGACTATTTCTAATTAAAGAATAGGTTAAACCTATAAATTTTAAATTAAAGCTACTAGAAAATATAAAAATACATCTAGTATTTTATAAATTAAAACTAGAACTAGTACTAGATAATATACTACTATAGGAAACTATTAATATAGAACTAGAATAGGAATATAAAGTAGAATATATACTAGCTAGAAAACGGTTCGGACGTTAGTAGAAATATCTAGTAAAGTATAAAAAATACTTATAAGAGGAAAGTTTATAGAAACTAGTATAAAACCTAACTAACTACGCTATAAAGCTAAAGGAGTTTTATTAGAAAGCTAAAACAATAGGTTATTAAGTAGAGCCTAGTTAAGAAGTAATAGCAGCGGTAATATAAAAGGAGCCTCTTATATAGAACTTAGAATAATAGTAGAGGGCGCTTCGGATACGGTAGACCTCCTCTTCTCTTCCTCTAACTTCTCTTACTCTTCTATCGACTTTACTTCTCGTTTACCTAGATTAAGACTATACTCCTCTAAAGAACGAATACGTTTTTTAGTATATTATAGATAAGAAAGAGCTGTCTAATAATAATACGCGGATTCTTTTAGGCAATAAATCCCCTCTTCCTTAATAGCTATAAAATCTTAATAGATAGAGGTAGACTCCTTATAGGCCTTTAATATGTTCGCTAGAAAACGGCGAAGAGTACCCTTAGTTAGAAAAAGATTATAAGATAAACTCTAAGAAAGATACTCTCTATATATAGAAGAAAGAGTAGTATTACTATAATAGTTATAATTTGTAGACTAATAGTTCGAATAATAGTAAGGTGGATCTATTATAATATCTAGTAAAAGAATTAAGAAACTAGTATAGTAATTATAGGTAGAGGTGTTCTCGTGTTAAACTTTTAGTATAGTAGAAAGGGAAAAAGAAGAAGAATAGGGCTATACTCGCGAGTTAAGTAGAACCTACCGGAATATATAAAGTACTAACCCTGGAATAGGAAAATATAGACACAGCCTTATAGTATACCTATATTAAATATATTAGAAGCTAGAATAAGCTGCTAATAATAGTAGAATACTACACCTAGACGGAGTAGATAAGGTAATAGATTAAAGAGCTTTAGGATAAACCTATAAAGGGGAGAGTAGGTATTATAAATATAGAACGCTAAAAAGTACCGCCTCTATAGCTAGAACTTAATCTAATATTAGCTACTATAGAGGTCGACTTGAATAAGAACTAATAAAGTATTAATAGGTAGTAGTATATTAATAACTAGTTATTAGACAGTAAGTAGTAGGACTATAGAAATTAGAAAGATAATTAGTTAGATAATAAGATATAGTACAACCTATATATATAATTATAGTAGAAGTATTAGGTATAGTAGAGCGTGAGAAGGTCTGAGGACACAATGGGATCAGACATAATGAGAATCCATTATTGTTAAAGCTAGAGAAAGAGAAGAGAAGGTACACGGTGGTGAGATATATGTTATTCGCTTGCTTTAGTCCAGGCAGGTGCAGGGTCGTATAAGGGCAACTGCCATCATAGCATCGCAGGAACGGGACCGAGCCACAGGCCGGGACCTTTACAATATTCCCCTCCTCCTCCTCCTCTTCCTCTGGTGCTGAGTCGTACGGATAAGTGGTTCTTTAGTAAAGTTCCGCCCTGTATCCCGTTCGAATTCTCCTAGAGCGATTGTATCTTCACAGTCGCTCTGGTCGTTCTATAAAGGTGTAGTATAACCAGTCTACTTATAAAGGAACTGCCGTTTTAGGCCGCCTCCCCTCTTACTAATTACTCGTACGTCTTGGATTTTCTCAAGCTCCCATTCATCTTCGTTTCCAACGCTGATTGGCGCTGGTTGATAGTCGTCCTATATTTAACTTGGTAACGGGTTTTAAGCGACAGGGCGAAGTAGCGTTGTATAGAAGACGTTATGAATTCCTAATGGGGTGTCTAGTCGGTATACATTTCGTCTAACAGTCTTAATAACCGTATATTGTTGATGGAGCTTACAGAGCTTCTTTTTCCTTATAGGGTCCATCTTAATATTACGCATGTTAAGCTAAACTTTATCCCCCAATTGGTATTATAGTGCAGGATCCCTCGTACGATTATAAATTTCTTACTGCTGCTGTTATGCGTGGGCTATTATTACTTGCGCGAATTCAACGCAGTCTTTTAGTTTACTAATAATCTATTTTGCTGCATGAACAGGGTTTCTAGGCTGCTCTATTAGCGGCTCCTCTTCCAGTTGTACGGACTCTCCCAAGTTTAGGTGATAGCTATAAGTAAGAAAGAATGGGCTGACTCTTGTAGAGGAAGCGTCCCTGGTACTAACGGCGATCTAAGCTAGTGGTAGCTATAGATCCCAGTTATTCTAGTAGTAGTTATAATGGTGGCGGAGAAGCTCTTCAAGTAGCTGGTTCATGCGCTCTATACTTCCGTCGGTCTCTAGATGGTATACTGTCGATAGCTTTTACTTAATCTTAAGAATTCGGCAGATGCGTACCTATACGCCTTATATAAACTGCTCTCCTCTATTAGAGACTATTACTTGTGGGAGCCTGTAATGTGCCACAAAATACTCGATGAACTTATTAGCTAATATTTAGCTCTTAAGGTCTGGGACGGTAATAAAGAATGCTCCTTTACTTAAACAGTCTGTAATAATAAGGATATGCTTATTACTACGTGCGGTTCTCGGTAAGTTAATAATATAGTCTATTGAAATTTCTAACCATACCCTCTTAGGGACTAGAAGAGGATGCAGCAGGCCTTTTTTTCTAGAACGCTAAACTGTATTCCTGCTATAGGAGTAGCAATTTCGTATAAAGCGTTTGATGTCCGCCGCTATTCCAGGCCAAAAGTAGCGCCGTAATATCAACCCGATCGTAATATTCTTGCTAGAGTAGCTAGCTAAGTAAGAGTCGTAAGTCTCTTGGATTAGCTTCGTACGAAGTAACTCGCTCTTAGGAACCCAAGCGCGTTTTCTCCACATTAATTTATCTCCTAGGACTAAGAGGTTAGATGGGCTAATCCTAAGGTGACGGAGGGTTTCTAGAAGTATTCTCTCCCCTACTTTAGTAGTATAGAGAAGTGCAGCGTACGTCTTGTCTTTTTCTTAGGCATCTTACTATAAGGTCTCTATTAGTGTTTGCTGCTCCTCGTACGATGTTTTAGTTATAGACTCCCCTCCGTCTGTAGATTCCTCCCCTGATGTAGAGTCTTCCGGGGCAACTACCTCTACCTAATCGTTAGGAGTATCTTTAGCATGCTGGTTTCTGGTTTATACGGGGGCTGTATAAACCCTATCCTTAAAATTGGACGGTCCGAAGAGTTGGCTGATCCTTCTCTAGATCTGCTTATCGTCAGCTCCTTTTAGGAGATCCTGATCGCGACGTAAGAGAGCATTAGCTAGGATATTAAGCTTGCCCGGCTTATATTCAAACTGGAAGTTAAACTGGGTAAAGAATACCGCCTACCTCACCTAGCGCTTAGAGAGCCTCTATACCTTAGTAAAGTATTTCAGGTTGTAGTAATCTATACGAACTGTAAAGTGCGTAAGTAGTTTTAAGGACTCCTCCTATTCCTCGAGGCATCGTATAACTGCTAGTAATTCCTTATTATAGATTAGGTAGTTATACTCTATAGGAAGCATTCGCTTTAACATAAAAGCGATAGATTATAGAACTCCTTTATCATCGTATTGCAGAAACGTGCTTCTAGTATACTAGCTAGAGGTATTATACTCTAGAATCGTTTCCCTTTCGGGGTTATACTGGGCTAACGCTGGCGCTTGTACGAAGTATCGCTTCAGGTAATTAAAAGCGGCAAGTGCTTGATTATCGAGTTGAAACTGTTTCTTCTCTTGTTCCCTTTAGATAAGAGCTATTAGTAGAGCAACCACTTCAGAAAATTCTTTAATAAACTGGCGGTAGAAGTTTATAAAGCCTAAAAAGCTCTATATACTACGAACCGATGTAGGCACTTTCTAGTCCTAGATTGCCTTAACTTTCTATAGGTTTATTCGGATACCCTTTTCCGCATCAATAATAAAGCCGAGATATTTCGTCGTACGGACCTCAAATTCGCACTTATTAATATCGAGTTAGAGGCCAGCATCTATCAGCTTTTGAAGGATCACTTTAACGTGGTATTGATAGTCTTACAAGGAGCCGTCCGTGTATATAAGGATATTATTTAAGTATGCTAAGATAAAGTCGCCTAAATACTCCTAGATTGTACGATTAATATACTGTTAGAAGGTACTTAGAGTATTTATAAGGCTGAAGGGTGTAACCAGCTACTTATACAAATTGTAACGGGTTGTAAACACTATCTTCTACTCGTCTCCTTCTTTAATTCGGATCTTATTAAATGCAGCAATAATATTAAGTTTTGTAAACTACTTAGCTCGACTAATTTAATTCAGCGTTTCCCGGATTAGAGGTAGAGGGTAGCAGTCTTTCTATGTAATAGCGTTTAGGGCGCGGTAGTTAACACAGAAGCAGAGGCCACCCCCTGGTTTTCGTACGAACAGGACCGGTGCTATAGCTGGGGAGTTGCTGACCCGAATAAATCCTTTATTAAGGAGCTCTGTTAGGGTCTTCCGAAGGATAAGGAGCATCTCCTATAATATTCTATATAAAGGACCTGAGGGGATCCTTGGAGGGCTTCCATCTTTCCCTTTCAGCTCGATTGTATGGTCTACTCCTAGTCTTAAAGGCGGTAGCTTATCGGCTTCCTATTAATTAAAGGCATGGAGCTACTGCATATATTCTTTAGGGAGTTTCGTACGAGGGTCCGTCTTTAGCTTGTTTTCTAGAGCCTTCTAAATATCAGCCATGCTGACGGTAAAGATGCGGGGTAGCTTAGTAAGGGAATCTTACAGGCGTCTCTTATAGCGTTTTACTATAGTAGAGAAAGTATATGCTGAGACTTAGGTAATATTAGCCGTGCGTTGCTGCTTTTAAAGCTCCTGGTTTCGTACGATTACCCCCGTTCTACGAATGTATAGGATTTCTGTTTTTGGGTCGATGATTGCGTCCTCGCTTTACCTCTATAAGTGTTCTAAGATTATACTATAATCTCCTTCTATCCTTAGGACTACGTAAGCAAATACCCGACCTGGACCTGTCCGACTCCCGCCTATATCTAGCGAGTCGATAATAGCTACCTCCTTAATAATTCCAGCCGAGAAGTCGCTGAATAATAAGGCCGTTAATAGTGTTAGGAGGCGGAGGTATTCCAGTCCAGCCTTTTGTATAATCCTTTTCTCGACCATTGTATATGAGTTACAGCTATCATCTATTAAGGTGAGAAGGCTAAAGGTATTATTAAGTAGTGCGGGGGCTGTAAATAGAGCGCTAGTCATCTGAAATCGATTAAATTTATCTAGTACTTACTTATTCGCCTGCCCTTTTTATAGCTTTAAACGCCGACTTCCGTTTAGAGCGACACTTTTCCCGTCCTATCAGCTTGAGCTATATCTCTACATTCCTTATCACACTAAATAGGCTCTAGCGGCATTGTACGAGCCTAATTGAACTATATACTACTCCTGGGCGGAGCGTAGCGGCAGCTTTAGGCGAAGTAACCCCCGTTTCCGCAGGTAAAATAGGTATTCTATTGTTTCTAAGCCTTCAGCTCTTTCTCGGTAATATTTCTTATCTTCTCTAGTAGCTGAGGCCTTATATCTAGGCGCTGTACGAGTCTGCGATTGGCTGTTAGTATCCAGTCTATAGTATCGTTAACAGTAGCTAACAGTTGTGGTTGCGGGAGTGGCGTAAGTAGCTGTCCCTGGCTTTCCCTTATCTAACTAGTCTTCCCCCTACCGAAGGACTATATGAAAGCGCTATCGAGTTTGGCTACTTTAAGACGGTTATTAAGAATGTAAAGTTTCCGTACGAAGGTCGCGTACGACGTAAGGTCTTCCTCGCTAATACTGCTGATTGTTAATTGGCGGAGCTCGGGACAAATCTTCCCTTCTAGATCTTGTATCTTAACTTGGTCTGGGTGAGAGTCGTACGACACTTCTATGGAGAGACGATTATATTCGACTAGGAACTCAATAAAGGTCTTATTACCTTGTCTTAGGGTTTTAAACTCGATCCCGGCTCGTTTCTAACAGTGGGGGTTATTATATCATATGTCCATGATTGTCTAGAATTCGTTGTAGGTAAGGGTGCCTATAGTAATACGTTTTTCGTACGACTGAAGGTACATTCCAGCGTTACTCTTATAAAACGATGCTATATAGGCTGCTACTATCGTGTCTGTTAAGCCCATGGATGAATCGTCGATACGGATCTTGGTCTTTATACTGCTTTTCCAAATAGGGTATACTTTACGGTCTCCTTAGAACTTGTCCGGCTTGTTAAGTATAGCTTTCGTACGAATAGGCTTAGCAGTTGTTAATAATGTGGTCGGCGAGATGCTCCCCTCAGGGGCCGAGTACTCATTTAGTTGCTCCTCGAGCTTCCGATGAAGGCTTGTTCTTTTAAGTTGCCATTGCTGCTTTTCTTTCTCTAAGTATTCCAGCCTGGCTGCTATTTCAGCGAACTGTCTCTATACAGTCGCTATATCGAATCCTTGTTCTGCCGGTCCGTTTTGGTCCATAACTTCGTACGGTGGCAGGTCTGCTTAGTAGTTAAGATAGAATCTGGTGCAGTATGAGCTTTAACAAATTGAGAAGGTCTGAGGACACAATAGGATCAGACACAATAAGAATCCATTATTGTTAAAGCTAGAGAAAGAGAAGAGAAGGTATACGGTAGTGAGATACATGTTATTCGCTTGCTTTAGTCCAGGCAGGTGTAGGGTCGTATAAGGGCAACTGCTATTATAGCATCGCAGGAACGGGACTAAGCTACAGGCTGGGACCTTTACAGAGCGAACCTGATAGACCTAACGGACCTAATAGGCTAGACTTAATAGTCTTAGACTTAGCTATATAAGATAGAAGATCTTTTTACTTAGATTAAATCCTTTATAGTTATTCTCGCAGATTTATCTTATTACTCTATTAGACTTCTAAATATACTTATTATATTAGAAGAACCGGCGAACCTAATACTCTCTCTTTACTAAAGCTACTACCTCTAATTAACCTAATATAAATAAGGCCCCGGTGTATATACGACTGCGACGGCGGTTATTATATATACTAGCAGTATATAGGTTAGTAATACTAGATTAAATAGAATTGAGTAGAAAACTTTATTAAATATATACTTAAGCTTAAGATTAAATTTAATTAAAAGTATAACTATTTAAGAACTAAATATAAGAATCTTAAGATTATAAGAGACTAGTTCTACTTTATATAGAATATAAAAGCTAAGTATAATATTATTAATAAAGATATATATAACTTTAATAAATTAGACTTTATAATAGGTATAATATTAATAGAAGTAGTAATTACTAGCTCTAAGAGATAGAATTAACTAAAGCAGCTTTAACTAGGTAATTATAAGTAGACTATAGTTATCTAGGGTATTAACGTAATAGAATAGATAATACTACCTTTTATTATCTTTATAGGCACCTACTACCTCTCTATATAGTATAAAGAAGATAATATTCTACTAACCTAGGCTATATAGGTTACTAATAACAGCTAGATAATAAATAATATTAGTATTAAATAGTTAAAGTACTTTAATATATATATAAAAGATTATACTATTAGTATATATTAATTGCTAATTCTTAACAGCTATAAAAACTATAACTTACTTAAATTTAAGCAGCTTTATAAGGAAAAGAATATTATTACTCTCTATATACCTTTATATTTATTATATCTATTATAGCTACTAGATATAGGTTATTTCTCGCCTTTAAAGACTATATATAGGTGCTAAGTTAAGTAGCTAATATGCGGTTATATTAACTATATTATAAAAATCGAGTTTTTATCCTATTTTAAAGCAGCTTTTAATATAGCAATTATAAAGAATAATATCTTAAGTAGCTTTTAAAGTACTAGTCTAGTTCTATTTAACCTAGATATAGTACTATTAAAGCTTAAAGTTCGACTATATATACTAATACCTTCTATAGTTGAAGATACCCTTTAAAAGTTAAAAATACTAAGTAATCCTATTAAATTTAAGTCTTAATCTATATATATTTAATTAAAAGTTTAAAAGTATCTAGATAGCTTATTTATTTTAATAGTAGAAGTATTTAAATAGTTTATAAAGAGTACTATATATATAATATATAAAAACGTACTATTATATACTTAGGTTACTAAGCTTTAAATAGTTAATAAGGCTGCTATATAATATCGATTATATAAAAGAAAGTATATATAGAAGAAAGGTAACCTAATAATTAAAGAAAGTACTTAATTAACTACTCTAAAAGAGTTTAGCACTTATACTAATAGAAAGAACGGTAGGAAAAAGGCGTATATTAATAGAGACCAGCTAACTTAAAGATACTATAAATAGTATAGTAAGGCTAGATATAACTCGCGGACGTATAAAAATAATACTATAGATATAGAAGAATAGGCTACTATACTATATAGTATAATAAAATATAAGAAAGTATAATATTTTATAAAAAGTAGTCGCAATATTAGTATAGTCTTAATATTATAATTAGCTTACTTAGGTATTAGCTCGCTTATACTATATATTAATAGAGAAAATATTTAGTAGAAATATAAATATATATTATAATAAAATGAAGAAAAAAGAAATAGAAAATAATATAAAAAAGAAGATAATATTATAAAAAAAAGATAAAATAGAAAAAAAAGAAAAGAAATATAAAAATAGTTATAGTAATATAAATAATATATTTAGATAAAAATTAATATAGTTATTTAAATAAAAATTAATATAATTATATAATAAAATTTTAAAAGTAAAAAATAGAATAAATTATAATAATAGTATAAAAAAGGTAAGAAAAAATATTTATAATGGAAAAAAAATAGATAAAAATAGTTAAGAAGAGTTAAAAATAGAAATAAAATTAGAGAAGTAATTTAGAAAAGAAAATAAAAGTAGTAGAAATAATTAAATAGTATTAAAAATAGAAGTAGAATTAGAAAAAGATTTTATAGTAGAAAAAAGAAGTATAGAAGTAGTTAGATAGAGTTAAAAGTAGAAGTAAAATTAGAAAAAGAATTAGAAGTAATTAAAGAGAGTTAAAAGTAGAATAAAATAAGAAAAGATATTTAAAATAGAAAAAAGAATAGTTAGAAATAATTAGATAGAAGTAGAAATAGGAGTAAAATTAGAAAAGCTATTTAAGATAGAAAAAAGAAGTAGTAGAGGTAGTTAAATAGAGTAAAAGTTAGAATAGTATTAGAAAAGATATTTAAAGTAGAAAAGAGAATAGCTAGAAATAGTTAGATAGAAGTAGAAATAGAAGTAAAGTTAAGAAAACTATTTAAAATAGAAAAAAGAAGTACTAAAAGTAATAAAAGAAAGTTAGAGTTAAAATAGAATTGGAAAAGATATTTAAAATAGAAAAAAGAAATAGTAGAGGTAATATATTCTACTATTAAAGCGGCTAAACTATTAAAGCGGCCACTTTTTTTTAGTATTATAAATACTATATACAAACTATAATAAATCTATAATATAACCTTCTATTAATTTAATAAGAAGGTAGAATTAAGCTTATCTTATAGGTGTATAAATTAGACTAGTTTAAAAGCGTATAATATACTGCTATAGCTTTTAATATATAATATTAACAACTTTCTACTCAACTTTATAAAATCGCGTTTTACTCTTATATATAACTATATTACTAGAAGCTTATAATAATTAAAGAATAAACAATTATATAATATATTCTTAACCTTAATTTATAAGAATTTACGCCCTAACTATATAAGGTAGTAGATATAGTAGATAAACTATTAGATATATATAATAGAATACTTATAGAAAAGTATTAGTTTATATAATTTATAGCGCGTATAAATAAGTTTAAAATAGCTTTTAATTAAATAAAAGATTATTAAAAAATAAAATAAGAGAATCTAGAGATTTTTAATATATAGTTTAAGCTTATATAAGATACAATTGTAAAATATAATATATATAATAATAATATCTACAACTTTAATAAAATAGGCTTTTAAATAAGTATTATTAGTACTATAAACGTTATTATAAATTTAAAATATTAAATAAAGCCTACTCTTATATAGTTAGATAATTATAAGTAGATTATAGTTATCTAGAACATTTCTACTACTATATATATAACTCTACTATTTATTATTTATAAAAGATATATCTATATTTCTATATAGTATAAAGAAGTAGGTATATTATATAATTAGAAAATTTTAGTTTCTAAGAATAGCTAGATAAATAATATATTTAATCTTAAATAGCTAAAATACTTTAATAAATATATAAAGATATATTAAATAGAATTATATAAGCTACTTATTTTAGACAGCTATAAAAGCTACCTTAACTAGGAATTTAAAAATTACTACCTTATATAAAAGATCCTAATACTTTATATACCTTCTTATTTATTATATATACTTTAGCCTTTTAATATAGTTTACTTCTTACTATTAAAGCTAAAATATTTATAGTATATATAAGACTTAGTATACTAATATATTAACTATATTAATAAAGAAGATTTTCTTCTAGCTTTTAAAAACGCGTTTTTTAATATATTTATATATAAGAACTATTAAAAAGCTTTTAAAGTAATAGAAATTATTCTTCTAAACATATAGATTATATTAAATTATCTTAATATATAATTATATATTCTACTAAAACTACTTTTATAAAAAGACTTCTAATAGTCTAAAACTCTAAATAATATATATAAATTTAGGTTATAATTAATACTTATATAAAAGTCCTATCTAATATAAGATAATAAATTAGGCCTGATTTATAATAGATTAGATATAGTACTATAGTACTATACCCGAAATAGGTTGTTAAAAGGGGGTGATTTGTCTAACTATTACCCCCCTAATTTATTTACAACTAATATTTTAACTATAATACTTTATATATAAAAACTATTTAGTAGAGTCTATTTATTCTACTTATAATACTATATTATCGTACCCGTACTAGTATAGAGCTATAATAAAGCTAGAAGGATATAGTTCTACTAAGATATATAGACGCTTAAACTAAGGGTATAATACTATATTTATAGTAGGAAGACTTATATATAAGTAAGTAGAATAGCGCTATTACTAGAGGATATTAAAAACTATTTCTACTATTTATCTAAGTACTACGTTCTAATATATAAGAAATATATAACTACTATATTAAATATTAATATATATTTACAGTACTATTATAATATAATAATAGAGTAGAGGAGGGTAATTATTAAGTATACTTATTAGTAGCTAATTAGACTAGTAAAGAACATCTAGCTATCTATACTATTTAAGCAACTAATACTAGAATTAGAAAAGCTGTTAAATAGGTTCTAGTATAAGTAATCTAGATACTATATTACTACTAACATTAATATACTATATATATATCTAAAGAAGAAGTATAAGTAGGTATAAATAGGTAATAAAAGTAGGCTCTATTAAAAGATTAAAATATAGATATTCTTTTAAACTAGTAGACTATAGTAATATTTTATTATTAATATAGATAGCTATAACTATAAGCTAGCTATTCTCTATATAGAGGCTGATATTATATATAATTAGTTAGCTAGGTTTAAGCTTATAAAGTAGAGGGAAGAAGAGAAGATATAGGTTATAAATGCGGAAGTAGTAAAGACTAATAAAACTAGGTAGTTTAAGTAGATAGGGTAGCTAGAGTATCTAGTAAAACAGAATCGAGTATATTTTATATATTAGATCCGGCTGCCTAACTAAGATAAGATAAAACTTTAGTAGGTGGTAAAGCTGGTTAAACTATTAGTTAAGTAGAGTATTAGAGGGTTATTATTACTTATATAAGAGACGAGATAGTAGTTTAAGAGTACTTAGTAATATAAGGTAGATAGGCGTTTACTTACTTAACTATAGAACTCTAAGAATTAAGCGGTATATGCTAGCTATATTATTAAGTTCATCTACTACTTTCTCTATATTATTACTAATAAAGAAGCTTAGGCTATATAGTTTAACTATAGTAGTAATAGTAATAATAGTAATAATAATAGTATAGTATTAGATAATAGTACAAGTTCTAGGTCTAGTAGGGTTAGAAGTAGTACTAATAGCAATAATAATAGTAATAGCAGCCCCTATTATAGATACTATAAGAAGAAAGAAGTAGATTAGATAGAAGACGCACGTGAGCTATTCTGTTAGTAAAATAAGTAGAAGAAACTAGTAATAATACTATAGGTTATATTAGATAGGGATAGTAAAAACGTTTAGCTTAAGGTACTACTAGATATACTTATATTATTTATTTTTTAATTAATAGGCGATTGGCTATTTAATAGTAAACTTATCTATTTTCTTACTATACTAGAGATTAATGCTAAAATAGACCGCTTATATATAGCAAAGAACTACTTATATATACTAGCTAGCGTAGTATACTACGTACGTGTACTAGATGTAGAAAAGCTACTTCTAGTAATAGAACGCGACGAGTAGATGGATAAAAACTAGAAGTATTTTCTACTTATATAGTAGAAGTTTCTAGCTAATAGGTTGTTTAGTCTAATAAGTAAGATAATTAACTTACTAGTATATAGGAAGTTTATTATACTAACAGCTGGTAATTTAAGTAATATTTACTAGTTAAAGAATAAAAAG
Source organism: Lojkania enalia (assembly GCA_010094045.1). Taxonomy (NCBI): domain Eukaryota; kingdom Fungi; phylum Ascomycota; class Dothideomycetes; order Pleosporales; genus Lojkania; species Lojkania enalia. The sequence continues at coordinate 17,324 of ML986884.1, read as the reverse complement.
ACGTTCTATTTTAATAGCTAGCTAATCTATATTAGCTAGTTCTATAAGATAGCGCAGGATATAGTAGTTAAGATAGAAGAAATATTTTAGTAGGAGCTGTATTAGACAGCTAGAACTAAGGACTAGTTTACTATCTAGCTAGAATAGCTTATTAATAATTTTATATTTATATAGTAGGGTATATCTTTTATTTATTATTATAATAATCGGTTTAATAATAGATTTAAATAGATACTTACTTAGACTAGATAGATAGAAACTAGTTAATAACTCTAGTTAAGAAACGGCTTATAAAATAAGTAGTAGGTAAAATAGTACTTATAGTAGATAGATTACTTCTTAGAACTACTAATAGTTAATATATATATAACTTTAGGGTAGTCTAGATAAAAGTTAGAGATTATAATAATATAGTATTATAATAGAGTACTATAAGACTATAATATCTTTATAGTAGATAAATAGATTATAATAGTAGTCTACTATTATAAATTATAATCCTAGTAGAATAAGTTAAAGATAGTACCGTACTTTCTACCGCTATAGCTAAAATAGATAATAGTAGTATATTTAGCTTATATACAGCTATTTTAAGAGTATCTAAATATTAAAGTACTTAGTAGCAGCTTTAGCAACTATATATAAGCGGATTAATATAGGCTATAGAAGATAAACTAACTAATATACATACTTAAGTATATAACTAGTAAGTAGGTAGATATTAAGCTATATATACTAGACTACTAATATACAACTGTTAGTATTAGTAGAAAAGTAGTTAGAGAGTTATTTAGTAAAGGATATTAGAATAAGATAGAGAAAGTTAAAGAAGCTAAAGTAGATAAAGAGGAAGAGAGTATATTAGAGTTATAAAGTATATAGATAATATAGATAGAGATTAAGAATTATAGTATACTAATTAATATTATTAAGTATCTTAGTATATATTTAATTAAAGCGTTCTAGCTACTTAATATACTATAGTATTACTTTTTAGAGTTTAATAGGGGTAAAGAGATACTAGAGGTAAGGTAGATAGGTAGTTAAGGCTGGACTAGGGTAAGGAAGTAGTAGTAGTATAATAATAATAGTAAAGAACTTATAGTATAAAAAAAGGAGGTATAAGCTTAAAATAGAAGAGAGAAAGAGTTTTAAAAGGTAATACAGCAGGTATTTAGATAAGAAGAGGTTAGCTTCTATTTAGCTAAATAAGAGTAAGTAATATATACAGTACTAGGCGGGTAGATACTACTTATTATAGTACTCTTAACTAGTAGAAAAAAGAGCTTACTATTTACCGTACTAGCTTACTTAGATTAATATAGGGTAATAGTAGTAGTAGTACCGTACCGGACGCTTATTAAGAACTTAGTTAAGTGGATTTAAGAGAGTAGAATTAACTATATAGAATAGAAGTATAGTAAGAGTAATCTAATAGTAGTAGTAGTAGTTAATATAGATATAGCAGGCGATATAATAAGTAATAGGAATTTTATTAGCTATATAGGGATACTTAATAGTAAGAAGCTACTGCGGCGGATTATAGTAGACGAATATTATCTTATCTTTACGTTAAGTAACTAGTAGCTAAAGCTAGTAAAGCTGAAGAATCTATAACTGCTACTATACCCGGTAGTACTACTTATAGTAATACTACTACTAGTATAAGAGGTTAAGTTAAAAGAGAGTATATTAGTTTAGTATATAATATATATCTAAGTAAATATAGTATAACTAAATATATAATATTTAGTATTATAGTATAAATAGAGGTAGGTATAAAAGATAGTATTAGTAATATATTAGTAGTAGGTACAGCAGTTTAGAGAATAAAGGAAGAAAGAGGTAGTATACTACTATAGTAAAGCGTAATATAAAGTAATAGCTAAAGTACTAGATAGTAGGTACTATTATACTAGAGATATAGAGCGAGCTAGGTAGTTAGAGGAATAGCTTAAAGAAGGTAAGCTTATAGTAGCTATATTAGTATTAAGTATAGGGGTGGATTTTCTAGAGATTATATTTATACTATATATAGGGATACTATAGAGTATAATTAACTTTACTTAAGAGAGTAAATATAATAGATAGATAGGTAAGCGGGTAGATTCGGTAATTCTTATAGAGGAGGGCGAGGTGGAGTAAAGGATAGAATAAAAGGAGGAGAAGCTAGATGTATAAGCGATGGGGAGGTTTATTATAGATAGTAGGTGTTAGTAAAAGTTAATAAGTAGCTATCTTAACAGGAAGTAGGTAAGTTATAATAATATCGAGTTAGCTAGATATAACTAATATAGAGAGGGTATTAGTAAGTAGTAGAATAAGTAGTATAAAGTAAGTTTAGCGTAGTAGTAGATTTAAGAAGTACTAGAGGAGCTACGCGAAGGATACGCGGTATACTAGATAATAGAAGAGATAGAGATAGAGGAATAGTAGAGATATAAAATAATATAGTATATAGCGTAGTCTAAAATAAATAGAGTTAAGCTAGATAGATTTCAGATAAAAATACGCAATAGGGGAGAGAGTTATAACTACTAATAATACTAGGTTAGATATAAGTAATTAATATTAGTAGCTAAATATAATAATACTACTAGCTTAAGTAGTAGTAGAAGTTAAAGAGGAGGCTTAGATAATCTAATAGTATAGCTACTTAGGGGAATTTAGTAGGGATTAAAAGGTATATATAGAGTAGTTAGGGAAGAGGTACTTTTAACGGGTTTAGAGAGAGTATTTTAGTAATATAATAGTAGTTAGTATTTGAATTATACTCTTTATATAGTAGAATATAGAATAG